>CAUYQG010056707.1:0-95478 GCA_963574415.1 Tarsius wallacei | reverse complement strand
AGTTGCTGGGACTATCGGCACGTGCCACTATGCCTAGCTAATTTTTTTTTTTTTTTTTTTGAGTTGGAGTCTCACTCTGTCACCCAGACTGGAGTGCAGAGGCCGCTCCCGGCCACCGCAGCCTCGACCTACTGGGCTCCGGCGATCCTTCCGCCTCAGCCTTCCAAGTAGCCGCAACTACAGGCACGGGCTACCACGCCCGGCTAATTTTTTTAATTTATTGTAGAGACGAGGTCTCACCAATTTGCTCAGGCGGGTCTCGAACCCACGGGCTCAGGCAATCCACTCACCTCAGGCTCCCAAAGCACTGGGATTACAGGCTGAGCCACCAAGCCCAGCAATTTTTAAAATTATTGTAGAGACAGGCCTCCCTATGTTGTTCAGGCTGGTCTCAAACTCCTGGGCTTAAGTGATGCTTCTGCTTCAACCTCCCAAAATGTCGAGATTACAGGCATGAGCCACTCTGTCCAGCTCTCCTTCATGTTTTATAATTTGCTAGAATGACTCACAGAATTCAGAACACACTTTGCCTATGTTTACTGGTTTATTATAAAGGATATTATAAAGGAAACACATGAATATCCAGATGAAAAAGTACATAAAGCAAGGTCTGGAAGGGCCAGAACACAGCAGCTTCTGTCCAGGGGAGTTGGGATGTGCCACCCTACCAGCATGTGAATGCATTTGTGAATTTGGAAGGTCTTTAAACCCAGCATTTAGATCTTTCTGTGGAGTTTCTGTCTAGGGGACTGCTAAAAGTCACAATATTAGAGCAAAAGATGCTCCTATCACTCAGGAAATTACAAGGATTTTAGGAGCTTTGTGTCAGGAACTGAAGCCAAAGACCAAATATATATTTATCTTTTTTTTTTTTTTTTAGTTGGAGTCTCACTCTGTCACCCAGACTGGAGTGCAGTGTCCGCTCCTGGCCACTGCAGCCTTGACCCACTGGACTCCGGCGATCCTTCCACCTCAGTCTTCCGAGTAGCCGGAATTACAGGCATGCGCTACCATGCCCGGCTGATTTTTTGATTTATTGTAGAGATGAGGTCTCCCAAGTTGCCCAGGCGGGTCTCGAACCCGCGGGCTCAGGCAATCCACTCACCTCAGCCTCCCAAGGCGCAGGATTACAGGCTGAGCCACCGAGCCCGGCTGGAGTCTCATTCTTATCGCCCAGACTGGAGTGCAGTGGCCGCTCCTGGCCACTGCAGCCTTGACCCACTGGACTCCGGCGATCCTTCCACCTCAGCCTTCCGAGTAGCTGGAATTACAGGCATGCGCTACCATGCCCGGCTGATTTTTTGATTTATTGTAGAGATGAGGGCTCCCAAGTTGCCCAGGTGGGTCTCGAACCCGTGGGCTCAATCAATCCACTCACCTCAGCCTCCCAAGGCGCAGGATTACAGGCTGGAGTCTCATTCTTATCGCCCAGACTGGAGTGCAGTGGCGGCTCCCGGCCACCGCAGCCTCGACCTGCTGGGCTCAGGTGATCCTTCTGCCTCAGCCTTAGCTGGAACTACAGATGCATGCCACCATGCCCGGCTCGTTTTTGTGATTTATTGTAGAGATGAGGTCTCACCAAGTTCCCCAGACTGGTCTCGAAGCCCCAGGCCCAGGCAATTCTCTCACTTTGGCCTCCCAAAATGCAGGGATTACAGGCTGAGCCACCATGCCCAGCCATTTATTTATCTTAATGCCACATATCTTTTAATATTTTTTCTGTTCCATTTGCTCCGTTTTTCTTCAAAAGCCATCATCAATGCTTATATGTTTAATAACACTTTTATGATTTTAATATCTGTCATTTCTTCTCTATGTTTTTTTAATCTGTTTTTAAAAATTATATGCTGTCTGTGTTGCAATTTCTCCAGTTGTCTTAAAAATGTCTTTCTACAGTTGGTTTGTTTAAATCAGAATTCAAACAAGGTTAATGTATTGCATATATTTAATATGTCTCTAAGTATTTTTTAATCTATGACATTCTCCCTCTGTCTCCTTTTTATACCATTTAGTGAAGAAACTGGGTCACTTGTCCTGTAGACTATTTTATAAACTGACTTCGGTTTTTGCAGCCTCATGATGTGGTTTAACAAGTTCCTCCATTTTGCAATTCTCTCACCCCATATTTCCTATGAACTGATCATGAGATGTAGGTCTATTTTTTTTTTTTTTTGAGTTGTGGTCTCACTCTGTCACTCAGGCACCACAGCTTCCGTCTCCTGGGCTCAGGCTATCCTTCTGCCTCAGCCTCCCAAGTAGCTAGGACTAAAGGCATGTACTACCACACCTGGTTTATATTTTTTTATTTTTTTGTAGAGATGAGGTCTTGCTTTGTTGTCTAGACCGACCTCGAACTCCTGAGCTCAAGTGATACTCTTACCTCAGCTTCCCAAAGTGCTGGGATTACAGGGGTGAGCCAACATGCCGAGATATAGGTCTTGGTTAGATTCTTTTTTTTTTTTTTAATAAAAATATTATTTAAAAAAAAAAAAAAAAAAAAAAAAAATAAAAAAAAAAAACAAACAACAAAAAAAAAAAAAAAAAAAAAAAAAAAAAAAAAAAAAAAAGCACAATTCCATTCACAATAACCACACACGCAAAAGAAATACCTTGGCATCTTCCTAACCAGAGATGTAAAATACCTTTACAATGAAAACTACAAAACACTGCTCAAAGAAATCAAAGATGACACAAACAAGTGGAAAAATATTCCATGCTCATGGATTGGAAGAATCAACATTGTTAAGATATCCATTCTACCCAAGGCAATCTACAGATTTAACGCAATACCCATCAAATTACCAGCAACATTCTTTTCAGACCTAGAAACAACAATACAGGAATTCTTATGGAAACATAAACGACCATGAATAGCCAAAACAATCCTCAGCAAAAAAACAAGCAGGAGATATCACATTCCCAGACTTTAAGCTTTATTATAAACTACAATAATCAAAACAGCCTGGTATTGGTACAAGAACAGGCATGTAGACCAATGGAATAGAATTGAGATTCCAGAAGCAAAACCTCAATTTCGCAACCAACTCATCTTCGACAAAGCCTCCACCACCAACCACTGAGGAGACGAGAACCTATTCAGTAAATGGTGCTGGGAAAACTGGCTGACCATATGCAGAAGATTGGAACAGGACCCCTACCTATCCCCATACACAAAAATTAACTCTAAATGCATCAGAGACATAATGTCTTAATTTTTAAGTAAGCATAATAACAGTTCTGTCTTGTATATTTTACAAAGTACATAGGTGAAATACAGAAATATTATTAAACTAGGTATAAAATTCAGAATGATGTTTTTTTTAAGTTGTGCGGTATAATTCAGGGTTAGGTATACAAATGGTCATTGTATAGGTAAAATTTGGGCCTAACTGTGGTCCCTACATCATCTGGTTTGAGATCAATTATCCTTATTGATGAGGTGTGTCCCCCCTACCTCCCCTGGCAGTTTGCCACTACTGCCAATCCCTTTCTTATGGTATTAGGATAAATTGTTCAGGGTCTGCTTATGAGTGAACATGTGGTACTCAGTTCTTTGTTTCTGGGATAGACCACTCAGCATTATAGACTCTAAGTCCATCCAAGTTGCTGCGAAGTTCATAATTTTATCCTTCTTTATGTCTGCGTAATATTCCATCATGTATATATATGTACCACATTTTTTTATCCAGTCCTCTTTCAGTGGGCAGCATAGTTGGTTCCATGTTTTTGCTATTGTGAATAATGCTGCAATAAACATGTGTGTGCTGGTATATTTTTCATAGAGTGAATTGAGTTCCTCTGGGTATATTCCCAGAAGGGAGATTGTGGGGTCATAGGGAAGGTTGATTTTTAAATCTTTTAGGAATCACCAAAGTGTTTTCCACAGAGGCTGTACTAGTTTACACTCCCACCAACAATGTAGAAGTGTCAGAATGATGATGTTGATGAATTTTTACACTGTACAGTATATTTTATTTTTCAGACTATTTTCATATGCAGCACTGTTAATGTTTTTATTATTTCTTTGAAGTAGTCTAAGCAAGTATTATACCCCATTTCATAGATAATTTGACTTTTCTAAAGTCACTCACTCCACTCAATCAAAAGTCAATTTATTTTTTTATTTTTTTATTTTTTTGAGTTGTAGTCTCACTCTGTCACCCAGGCTGGAGAGCAGTGGTATGCTTGTGGCCACCGCAACCTCGACCTGCCGGCTTAGGTGATCCTTCCGCCTCAGCCTTCCAAGTAGCTGGAACTACAGGCGCATACTACCACGCCCAGTTTATTTTTTTATTTATTGTAGAGACAAGATCTCATAAAGTTGCCCAGGCTGATCTTGAACCCCCAGGCTCAGGCAGTCCTCTTGCCTTGGCCTCCCAAAGTTCTGGGATTACAGGCTGAGCCACCATGCCTGGGCCCAAAAATCAACTTAAAAAACAAATAGCCGGACTCTGTGGCTCAGCCTGTAATCCCGTGCCTTTGGGAGGCTGAGGTGAGTGGATTGCCTGAGCCCACGGGTTCAAGACCCACCTGGGCAAGCGAGACCTCATCTCTACAATAAATCAAAAAATTAGTCGGGCGTGGTAGCGCGCGCCTGTAGTTCCAGCTACTTGGAAGGCTGAGGCGGAAGGATCGCCGCAGCCCAGCAGGTCGAGGCTACGGTGGCGGGGAGCGGCCACTGCACTCCAGTCTGGGCGACAGAGTGAGACTCCAACTCAAAAAAAAAACAAAAAAAACAAAAAAATAAATATATTAACCATCTATTAAATGTTTCATAACATGCTAAAACTGTGGAAACTCCTATAAGTAGCACCCATAAGCGCTAGTTTCAATATAGACATTTAAGAATTAAAAGGTAGTTACTGCATTCAAAAACTTAAAGAATGAAAGTTCACATATTACTGTATTCCACTGTACTGTTAGGGGAAGAAACTTAATATTTATTTTAAACACTACTATGTGCCAGGTTCTTAATCTTGTCTAAATTTCCCAATACTGAGAGGGGTTAATTTTATTTTATACGTGAGGATAAACTGAGACTCAGAAAATAAAAATTACTTGTCAGAGTTCACCTAACCAGTAAGTGCCAGAGCCTGTATCCAAACTTAGATTTTTCTGACTCAGCAACCACACCAGGCGGAACTTCCTGAATTTATATGTATAGTTTGATAAAAGAAATGAAGTTCTAGAAGAGCCTCTTGAGCATAATTTTAGAGGTGACTTTTTTGTTTCTTAGGATAAGCTAATGAGCTAGGAATATCTTTACCATTGTGGTCACCTGGTCCACAGAACATAAGAACCCAGAAGAATCTTAAAAGATAGCCCAGCACAATGCTCTCATTTTTCTGTGTTCATATAGAATAACATGGTTGCCAGAGTTGATGAAACTATGTCCCATATCTCAAGTCATTCATGTATCCATTTATTCAGTCCTACTATGTGCTAGGTGCTAGACACACAATAGTAAACAAGACAGACATATTATATCTGTTATGTATTTCTTCATTTGCAAGTCTCTTCAGTAAAATAGTTACCATTCACTGGCAAGATATTAGTACAGAAGATTGAATACCATTTCCAAAATCAATTCATCTTTTCATTGATAATCCATTTTGACCAGTATTATTCAGTAGAACTCTTTACAATAATGGAAATATTCTGTGTTTTCACTGCCCATTATGGTAGCAATCAAACCACATGTGCCTTTAGCACCTGAAATGTGGCTATTGCAACTAAGAAACTTAATTTTTAATGTTAATTTAAATTTAAATAATCATATATGGCAAGTGGCTAACATATTGTACAACACAGATTTAGATCATTTTATATACACAAGATCCACTATTAAGTGAAAATTATGCTTCTGAGTCCAAAAATAGAAATTTATCTCTAACAATAAAAATCTGTATTATAAGCAATAGCTCTCTTCTTCAGAAAAGTACATTTTAGGAGACCTCAGTTAAGAATCTTACTAGCCGGGCATGATGGCGTGCGTCTATAGTTCCAGCTACTTAGAAGCCTGAGGAGGAAGGATCGCCTGAGCCCAGCAGGTCAAGGCTGCGGTGGCCGTGAGTGTGCCACTGCACTCCAGCCTGAGCGACAGAGTGAGACTCCAACTCAAAAAAAAGAATCTTGAGGTTGGTTTTATATTTTTGCTAGATGTAATATTAATGACTTCCCATGAAATCCTAGTATTTCTGCTACCTGTAGTTCAACACTGTGGGTGAGGAAAGGGGATTAAGAAACAGTGAGAAGGAATTAGTGTGGGACTCTGCATTTGCAGTTTTTAGCTTAAAAAAAAAAACCTTCTTCCCTAAGGGATTATTTTCTAGTCATGCTAAAAAAGTAAAATAAAAACGTATTTTACTCCACAGTGGCCAACCACAGCCACTCTACTACACTTGAAAGAGCACTGTAGAGAGGCCTCAGTAGGTGATGGCTATTTCTGTTATCAGCCATGCTGTGGTGAGGATTAAATGAAATAATATGTCAGGCTTATTTCCTAGACATGCCTAAACTGCATTTGTTCCCAGAGGGAAAACTGAACTTGGATATCATATTCAGCCCCTCTGAATTGTGAAAACAAGTACTCTACCTGTGTCTCCTGGCCGAGCCATTCTTTGCAATTGATTAGTTTTAAACTATTCTGTGCTCTCTGCACAGAGGAAGGCAGTCAAGAAGGAAACCCTTCTCCCCAAAAACAGGATACTAATTGAAAGCAGTGAAGGGGAAGTGTGTGATTAAGAATATAAGATTATAGAGTCATGCAACCTGGATTCAGATTCTGATGTCAGTACTTGCTAGCTTTGGAACTTTGACTAGTAAGAGGACTAGTTCATAAAGTTTTTGTAGGAATTGAATGAGATAATCCATGTATGGCCATGAGTATGGTATCCAGCACATATCTAACGTTTTTGAATGGCAGCAGTGTTTTTACTACTATTTCCATTACTACTGCTATCACATTCTCTACAACTACTACTACTATTACTGTTACTATTATTATTATTATCTTTTTCTGAAGAATAAAATTTAGAAAACCTCTGATTTACTGTTCAGATAAATAAGCAACTATGGTATATGAATATGCCTGCTTTAATGGAGATAAGTGCAAGGATATTAAGACTTTACAAGAGGAAGCATCTAAATCTGCTAGGGTGAGTTAGATAGACTGTTCAAAGGAGGTAGCCTCCAGCTTTCTTTTATTCCTATAAACCCTACAGACACAGAGACCACCACTTTTCTATCACATCATTGCCCTTAGAGATAATTCCTTTTCTATTCCTGAGTAAAAATTTTTCTCTCATTTGAGGTTCATACTATCACCTACTCCTCCTCCTTTGCCCTCATTCATAGAGTTCTTTGACATTTGAATTAGTCTTCCTTTCTGCATCAACTTCTGCTGTCCTTATTGGTGACAGTGTGTATAATGGTTGGAAGAAATGTGGGCTTTGGAATCAGAAGACCTAAATTTAGATTCCAGCTCTCCTACTTAGTTATAAAATCTTTGGCAAATCACTTAATCTCTCTAAACGGGTTTCTTTATTTGCAAAGTGGGGATTGTACTTATCCTTGGGGTAGTTTAAGGATTGAATAGTCTTTAATAGGGCTCAATAAACGTTGGGTACTTTGCTGGGTGTGACCAGTAAATCTGTGATGAGGCTTGGATGCTGGCACTTCGCACAGTCTATTTCACCTCTTGAATCCAACGTTCTTCATCAATATGCCACTTGAGTAATTCACTCCTCTGGTTTCTCTTAAATATATCCATCACCCAGAACTAATGTAGCTCTGAAATTTTAAATGGTATTATACCATATTCTTACCACAACCAAATATTATTCCAGCTTTTTTTCTCTTATGTTTACTACCCTTGTTTTTTGTTTTTCACTCATTAAGACTGCAATTCAAATTTGGATGAATTTATCTAAATATACCTTCTCTCACTCCCCTTTTCCTTAGTCTTACTGGAAAAATTTTTTCTTCTCCTGGCCAAGGCTGACTCCAACACCTGTGCTTTTGGTTGAAAGGCACTTTTCCCCCCCCCAAAGACCTCCTTCATCATCTCCTACAGTTTTCAACCTCTTGTTTTAATTTTCTTTCACACTACTGTCTTCTTTCTCTTTCATACTCCATTCTGCATCCAACTATGACATTATAATCCTGATTTCTTCCTATATCACTTCCTAGAAACTTCTCTAGAAAAGTTCACCAGTGACCCCTCCAGTTGATTTATCTATATATAGCACCACTTACTACTCCCTTCTTGAAACTTTTTCCTTCATGACTTCAGTGATACCACTGTCTTTTGGATTGTTTGGTATAAATACCTAATGACAAAGAGGGAAAGGAAAGTTCAGCATATTAGAGATTTTAACCAATTTCTAGAGACAGCACTTGGAGAGTTGTAGCTAACTAAGCAGACAGAAGAAATGTAAACTTTATGTCTGCCGAAAGAAATGTCAGTGTTTCCCTCATAGGTTCTATGAAGACTTAAAAATAGGGTAGGGGGTTGCTGGGATTGACAGTAGTCGAAATCTGCCTGGGGAAGCAGGGGCACACCTCATCAACAAGGGTACCTGCACAATGAATATTTATATACTTAACCCTGAATTGTACCCCACAATTTTAAAATGAAAAAATTTAAAAGTTAAAAAAAATAGGGTGGTGCGTAGAGCTGAAATAGTATGACTCAGTCAAGAAAGTAATCTTTCTTTTCTTGAGAAATACACTAATCAAAGGGGGGAAAAAGGAGAGACCACAAGATATTACCCTAGTGTGATCATCCTACAGATAAGCTTACTTATTGAAAAACTTCTGATCAGTTTTATAGTGCCTTTTAAATATTGAATGGATAAGTAAAGATTCCCAGATATTTGAGAAAACACTTCTGAATAAAGAGAAACCAAAACAACCAGGAAAAAAGGATACCTGTTCATAAAAAGATGCCATAGATAGATATACCTTATAAACCAAGTATGGTAAAATGTTAATGGTAGAATCTAGATGTGCACTCTAAAATTATTTCAACTTTCTGAATATTTGGACTTTTTTTCATACATTTTGGAGAAAAAAATTAGAAAAAGATGAGAGATAAAAATGGTGAAAGAAATCAAAGAAGATCTAAAAATTTGAAGAGACATTCCATGTTCATGGGTTGGGAGAGCCAACATAGTAAGGATGTTAGTTTCCCTCAAATTAATACTCAGATTTAATACAGTTTCTGTCAACATCCCAGAAAGGGTTTTTTGTATACATAGAAAAGATTATATTAAAATGTGTATGAAAAAGCACAGGAACTGGAATAGCTAAGACAATTTTTGAAAAGAGAATAAAGTGGTATGGATCATCCTACCACATTTTAAGACTTGCTGTATAGTTATAATATTCATGACTTGTGATATTGCTAGAGGGATAGACACATAAATCAGTACAACAGAATAGAGTACCTTGAAATAGCCCCATACAATGGGGCCAAATGGAATTTTGACAAAAGTATAAAAGCTATTCAATGGAAGAATAATCTCTACAAAAATGTTTAAAACTATTGTTGTGAGAAAAGCCTTTTTTTTTTTTTTTTTTGAGTTGGAGTCTCACTCTGTCGCCCAGGCTGACATGCTCAGGGCTACCACAGCCACGACCTGCTGAGCTCAGGTGATCCTTCCGCCTTAGTCTTCCAAGTAGCTGGGACCACAGGTTCGTGCCACCATGCCCGGCTATTTTTTTTTTTTTTTCATTGTAGAGATGAGGTCTCGCCAAGTTGCCCAGGCTATTCTCGAACTCATGGGCTCAGGCAATCCTCTCACCTCAGCCTCCCAAAGTGCTGGGATTATAGGCATGAGCCACCTTACCTGGTCTGGAGAAAGCCTTTTAAGAAGACTAAAAGAAGCTATAGACTGGGAAAAAATATTTACAAGCCACATGTCTAACAAAGGACTAGCATCTAGAATATAAAGGCCTTTCACAATTTGACAGTTAAAAAAACAATCTAATTAGAAAATGGACAAAAGATATGGCAAATAAGCATAAATAAGCACGTAGAAAGGTATTCAGCATCATTATCCAGTAGGGAAATGCAAAATAAGACCACAATGAGATATCACTACACATCTATTGGAGTGGCCAAAGTAAAAAATAGTGACATCAAATGTTGATGAGGATGTGGAGGATCTAGATCACTCATAAATTGCTGGCGGGATTATAAAATGGTGTAGTTATTCTAGGAAAGGTAGGCAGTTTCTTATGAAACGAAACATATATCTACCATACTAATCAGCAGTTACACTCTTGATTATTAATCCCACAGAAATGAAAACTGTGTTCACAGAAAAACTTGCACACTAAGGTTCACAGCATCCTTATTCGTAACAGACAAAAACTGGATACCATCCAGATGTCCTTCAATAGGTGAATGGTTAAGCACACAGTGTACATCCATATAATGGAATACTACTCAACATAAAAAGGAGTAGACTATTAATACACACAACAACTTGGGTAAATTTCCAGAACATTATGCTAAGTTTAAAAAAAAAGCCAATCCAAAAAGGTTGCATATCGTATGATTTCATTTGTATAATATTCTTGAAATGACAAAATTACAAAAATGAAGACTAGGTTAGTGGGCTAATAGGGGTTAAGTATGGGTGTGTGAAGTTGGAGTGAAATGAGGGTTGCTATAAAAGGGCAACTTGAAGGTTCATTGTAGCAATGAGTTGTTCTGTTTCTGGTCTGTGTAAATGTCAATATCCTAGTTATAGTACACTACAGTTTTGCAAGATGTTATCATGTTGGGAAACTCGGTAGAGGTGCACAGGATTGCTCTAATTTCCTACAACTACATGTAAATTTACTATTATCTCACAATAAAAATGTAATTTGGTTTTAAAACTGGTAAATCATTTAGAAGGTAGAACAAAAAGACAAACGAATTTAAGGAGGGAAAAGATAAGAAAACTAGTAGGTCACTCCAGAAGATCTAACATTTAATTATTAGGCATTTCAGAAAGAGAGAAAAAAGAAAACAGAGAAGAAAAAACAAAGAAAAAAAGAAAACAAAATTTCTTATACTGCAGGACACAGATCTCCTGACTGAAAGGTCTCACCCAACACAGTGAATGAAAAAGGCATACTACCCAAGAAATTTAAAACTTCTAAAAGCATCCAGAGGAAAAAATACAGATCACATTCAAGGCAACAGGAATAATCATTGGATTAGTCTACTGAAAACTAAGCATGTGAAGAAACAAATAGACAAATAAGGAAGGAAAAAAGATCAACTCAAACAATATAACTTTTCAAGCATTCTCACTATTTAAGTGAGTGCTTCAGACAGAAATAAACCTAAAAGCTGTGGGATACAGGAAACAAGAAGTCCAGCAAAAGAGAGAAATAACATGAACTCTCAAGGAAGAGAAAGGAAGTTCCAGGATAGATTTGAAGAACAGCAGCTCAGTTGAGGCCATGTAGACAGAGGGCTTTGTAAAGGAGATCACTCTCTGGAGGCTAAAGAAAGGGGAAGAGTAAAGGATGGATATATTTTTAGAGACTTCTTAATATTTGAAAATGAAACAGTTATAAGTGTGACAGTTCTGATAAAGAAGGCTCGTGTGTACATACAAAAATAGCAAAGAAAAAAAGGCAAATACCAACTTTAGGAGAAACCAAAAGAAAAGCCCAGCAGCAGAATCATAATGATGTCTATATCCACAACTGATTAATCAAGAATGCTGTTATAACTGGAAACAGTGAATTGGGAGTTATAAAAGAGCTAAATTTATTACAATAGAAAGTCAGTCCTTTACAGCTAAAATCAATCGCAAACTATCAATTTAACCATATTCCTTAGAAATATAGCATTAAATACCAAAGGAAAAGAACAAAAGAGTTGACAGTGGTTTTTCTGAAAAGAGCCTAGGAGTCAGGATAGATGGACAAAGAGACTGCTGTTTTAATTGTTTTAGTTTTTTTTTTTTAACTGTATATATGCATTTGATTAGAAAATGTTTTTCTTTAAAGCAAAAAAGGGACAATCTGTAACAGAGGGGAAATATCTTAGGCAAGGATATTTATGAGAGGAACTTCCATGAATAATTAATTAATGTAGCAATTAATCCAGGGACCATTAACTAATACCAGTAAGTGTTCATTGCCACATCAGTGATGGAATCTGACCTGCCAAGGAGCATCACTGTCTATGAACCTGAGAAATATTACAGTAAGTGAGCTTGTTAATGTTGAGACTGATTATTTCTAGGTTTAGTACCATGAAAGCTAAAGCATACATAGACGTCTTAGAGAGTCCCAGGAAATGTACGCTTTCAAGGGCTTGGCCCTTCTGCAGGAAATTGTGGTGAAGTACATCTTGGACAAGTAACCTAACATCTGAGCCCTCATTTCTGTATCTGGAACATGAGAATAACCTTGTAAGGTTTTATGAGAATGAGAAATAAAACATGTCATGTGCCTAAAGAGTGCTTAGTACATAGAGGCACTCAGTGTTGTGGGTCTTGTAATAATAAATAGCATTAATAGTAATATTAGGGCCGGGCTCGGTGGCTCAGCTTGTAATCCCGTTCTTTGGGAGGCCGAGGTGAGTGGATTGCCTGAGCCCGCAGGTTCGAGACCCGCCTGGGCAACTTGGCGAGACCTCATCTCTGCAATAAATCAAAAATTAGCCGGGCATGGTAGCGCATGCCTGTAGTTCCGGCTACTCGGAAGGCTGAGGCGGAATGATTGCCGGAGCCCAGCAGGTCGAGGCTGCAGTGGCCGAGAGCAGCCATTGCACTCCATTCTGGGCGATAGAGTGAGACTCCAACTCAAAACAATAAAAAAATAGTAATATTAGGACAGTAAGTCCCCTACATACAAATAAGTTCTGTTTTGAGAGCACATTCGTAAGTCCAATTTGTCAGTCCAGCAAAGCTGGCCTGTGTACCCAACTAACACAATTGGCTATATAGTACTGTACTGTACTAGGTTTATAATACATTCTGGGCTCTAAATAAAGATTCTATACAGTACTGTACAAAGTCATAACCACTTGTATAGGATACACGCATATGACAATGTATGCCAGACATATGAACTAACTTACATGATCGGACATGCAAACATACATTCATTTCTTTGAAAGTTCACAACTTGAGACAACCCCTTCGGGTCCCCTCCCACTGTGGGAGCTTTTCTGTCCTCTTAATAAATCATGCGCTCTCACTTTCTGGCTGTCTGTATCCATCATTCTTCCTGGGCACGAGATAAGAACCCCACCCAACCTGAAGAGCTGCAGAAGATCATCGGAGTCGAAGAGCTGTGCACCCCAAAGGTTGGCTTGCCAGCCAACTGAGCCGGCAGAACTGGGAGAGCAGCTGGAAAAAGGCGAGACTCCAAAGCTGAGACATTCTGGGGGCTAGGCCACCGAACCAGCAACACTCTCAGGGCTTGGCTTGCCAGGCCATTAGAACCGGCACTTCCAGGGCTAGGCTTACCAGCCCCTCGAGCTGACCCTCTCTGGGACTGGGCTGGTTGACCCATTGAGCTGACACTCTCGAAGCCCAGGCTGACCTGAAAAATCTGTACCATAATAAAAAATATGCAACCAACAAAAAGTCCTTTAACCCCAAAGCACCTAAAATTATATGACATTAAACACATTAAAACATGCTAAGAAAAAAAAAGAAAGATGCATATGTAAAGGACTTACTGTATTGTTTCCTGTGATTGTGGACTTTTAGTGGTTAATTTGCCATACTATTTCTCTCTATTTCCTAGGCCTTGCTGTTTTCAGTTAAACACAGTCTGACTTATTTTTGTGCATAATACTGCCTGAAGACTTGACACATAGCTAATGATAACAACTCCCACTGAAAAGGTATTGCCAGATATCTCAGTCTAGGACAGCTGAAGCAAATGGGCTGGGCTGGGCTGTGACTATTTTTTTTTTTTTTCATGGTTTTGTCAAAAATTTTCTTTTTTGTATTTTAAAGATGTAGGGTACAAGTCAGAATTATGTATGCATACAGGTGAAGTTTTCAATGTTGTTGTTGAACTTGTTCTCTGCCTGAACCTAGATTGTTACAACTGTGAAAGGAATGGGTCCTAGGTACCTTCAGCTGATGCTGCAGCATTCATGTCAAGGACTTCATGTGTTGTTCCTAGGGGCATAGAGAATATAACATTCTTGTAGTTTTAACGGTTTTTTAAATAACTGTAACAATCAGAAGGTCATAATTTGTTGTAATGCTGCTGTAATTAAGTTGTGGTAAATGATAGCATTTGTAGATTTTTATAACCAGAATTGATTCATAAAACGAATACAGTCCCAGCAGTTTATGTTAACATAATTAAATGGAAATGTAATTCTAACTCGGTTTGCTTATTAAATTGAAAATTATCGGGTTATGAGCACTCTTACATTTCTGTCAAAATTGGTCTAAGTCTAGAATTACACGAAGTATCCATTAAAATAAAGCATGTATAAGACTGTTGCTGGTGGCGAATAAATTTCTTAAGCACATGCAGACTGATCACGTGACAGCATGTGCTTTTAGTTAGGTTCCCTCTAACTCCTTTTCTCTTTCCTCCACAGCCATTGGTTTAGCCCTGGGTCGAGGACAGAGCTTGACCAGGTAAGGAACACCTAATACAAAAGGAAGTTACTCAGTCTCTTTCACATATTTAATTGTCTCCCTTCAGGGTAGTAGATTACCTTTACCAGAAAGGATATAAATGCCAGATTATTTTAAAAGAAGTTAATTGTGCTAATACTTAATACACTGACCACATGAATGACCCTCAGTCAGCCTGAGAGTTTTCTTTACTGCCACCTTCTTCAGTCACACATGTGAACGCCATGAAAAGGCTCTGGAATGCTTCTGAGGGGTAGGAAGTTAGGTAGTACAGAGGTCATTTGTAGGACCTCTCTATGAATATTTTTCACAAAGTTAAGGTATCAATAATGTACCTATGCTTAATAATTAATTTGTATAAAATCTAAGATTAGCCAGCAAGAGAATTTTTTTTAATCTGTGAAGTTCAGAAGGTAGCAATAGCTTTTTACAAGTTTATGTTATATCTCTAGATGAATTTTTTTTCTTTAAGTCTTTTATTGGTATACATGGCAGCACAGTTAACTTAGCAAGAAGCCGACATTCATTTTCAGTTATTTTTTGCCGTGACCCGCGTGGAAGTCTTAAAGGTCTCGAGAGACAGTAGTGAGAGATTGAGAAAGACGCAGACACAAAGACATAAAGAAAAGCTGGGGCTAGGTGGGACACTTCCCTCTGATGGAGGAAAAGTGACCCCGAACTAGCCCAGCATGTTTATTTTATAATTAAGCACAAAGAAAGTTGGAAGGAATTTAAGGACTGTGAGGGAGCCATAACAGAATTTGTTGCCACCTAAAGGCGAGTTGTTTTGCAGTTATCTTGAGTGGTTACGGCTTTATTTATGTTATGTGTACCTGAATGTGTGTACATTGAGACACTGTTTCGTGTAGCAGGCTGTATCTCTCACAGCCTAGGATGCAGAGCTTCCAAACGAGACCTTGTCTACGAGCTTGGGACCATTAAGCGAGAACTTGCCATCGCTTGGCCTTTACTCAAGGCCTGTTACAGTGACCATGTTCATCTGTTCCCCACATCACACCCGCTCCCAACAATTTTTACATATAAAATAGTCTACTTTCTTTGTTCCTTGATTTTATTAGTTCTCTCTCTGAAGCTTGCTACAGTAATTTAGGTCTTAAATTTGTGATAAGTTTTAAAGCACACACATTTTAGGGTTTGCATTCTGGCAAAGTTTTGTCTTTTGTTTTTTGTTTTTTTGTTTTTCTTTTTTTGAGTTGGAGTCTGGCTCTGTCGCCCAGACTGGAGTGCAGTGGCCGCTCCCGGCCACTGCAGCCTCGACCTGCTGGACTACGGCGATCCTTCCGCCTCAGCCTTCCAAGTAGCTGGAACTACAGGCGCGCGCTACCACGCCCGGCTGATTTTTTGATTTATTGTGGAGATGAGGTCTCACCAAGTTACCCAGGCGGGTCTCGAACCCGCAGGCTCAGGCAATCCACTCACCTCAGCCTCCCAAGGCGCGGGATTACAGGCTGAGCCACGGAGCCCGGCTTTGTTTTTTTACATTGTGAAAAAACTTTTTTTTTAAATACAGGGGAATGATAAGCCCCAGATCCTCAGGGACCATTGCTTCTGAGGAGTAGGAAGTTAGGTAGTACAGAGGAGTTTATGCTTGGTAGTGGTGATTATAACATTATTGTTTGATTCCTTGGGCACGGCAGCAAGCTCATAGTTGATTACATGTACAGTAGTTCCTTGTAGTTATAAAAGAAAGGTGCCTCGCACTTTATTTACTGTTCTTTATTTCTTAACACACACAAACCTAATAAAAGTATCTTCAGTTTAAATTATTTTTAAACTTGCCTTTTTCCATGAGAGTGATTTCCCCTTTAAAGATAATTCTCACATTAATATTAGAATATGTATCACTATTTCCATAGATCCAGAAATCAACTATGCTGAATTACATCTATAATGTGTTCATCTTACTTATTAGTTAAAATACAGAATTTACACTTTCTGCTTTTCCAAATGGTTCGTATCCCTCTATGTACAATGCTTACAATAAGATTCTGCTTCTAGTATTAAGTTGCATCTGGATACATTTTATCCCAAAATATAATTTTTAAAGCTCATTTTCCACCATTTAGAATTTGAGAAATACTAAATCAATGTGATAAATTTGTGTTTTAGGTTACAGTATGCCTGGCTGCTTCCATCTAAGCTGTATCTGCAGTTAAAAATTAACTTTAACAGCTAATAACTTAAAAGGAAAAAAATTGACCAGTTATTTACTTTTTCAATCTTTTCACCAATTTTGAATCAGCCTTTTGCTTAAACTTTGGTATGTCATTTCAGACTTGTATCTTTATTAGACAGGTTATTAATAAATACATACAGTTAGTTCTTGTTACATGCAGTAGTTATGGTCTATAAAGTCAACTCAAACACTAAATCATTGAATATTGTACCATTGGTCGTAGGGGAAACACAGGTGAGCTCCAATCACATCTTTATCAACTGATCAATACATTGTTGTATGTGTGTTTCTGTTTAAAGACACCTTATTTAATATCTATATGATTCATTAACTTTGAACTCACAGCCAACAAAATTGCAACTACTGCCTGAAATAAGCTTATCTAACCCACATATTTTCTCTATAAGGCCCATCACTGTCTCCTGAGCTTAGGAACACTAGACAGCACTTCAGCACTGTGCTTGGGGCCACTTTAAACTGTGAAATCACCAACAAAAGCACAATTATGCAAAAAACATAGTGCTAAACGGACCGCAAAAAAGACATTTGTTTACACTGTAAGAGCTGAAACAAGGCAGAGTGTTGTTTTGTTAGACCTCAGCTGGGAGCATGCTTTACAGGCAACTCTAATTTTTATCACTCTGCCTACGCGTGTCTGCAAGTGATTGCAAAAGCACCAGAAATACTGGTTTTGGTGTTACAAATAGATTTGAGCAAGAAGGTGAATTTGCAAATATGGAGTGCGTGAATAATGAGGATCATCCATATATGTATGTATATAAGTAAACACTATTTATATTTTGAGAGGTAAAAATTTCTTAGTTCAGTTTAGACCTAACTATAGCAAAGTAAACTTTTGGCTAAACCTAGATGCAAGTGATGAAATGCAAGACTGAAGAAAAATCCTTCAATATATTGTTGAATGAATGACTAATTAGCATTCATAACTACCTTTTATTTTGCTCATACCAGCTTATTAACACAAAGAAATAATAGTAGTAACCCCATGTCTTTTCAATCTCACCCCTCAGTACTTTCCTCTGTCTTGTGATTCTTCTTTCTTACTTCAAGGCTAAATCCCATTTCCATATGCCATGCATTGTGGTCATGCCTTTACTCTACATTTATGAAATAACTTATCCATCAGCCATTCATCTATCAAGTACTCTCTATTTTTACCAAAAGAGATATTTGTAAAACAACAACATAGCTTGTAGTATGCAGCAAGTAAACAGTAATTATAGTATGTTAATAATGTGTAAGAAAACTGTAGGGAAGTCACTATAAAAGTCACAGAAATATCAAAGTCAGTTCAAAGGTGGAAGAAGGAGGACTATATGAAGCATCACATTTTTTGTCTTTAGCTCTTAGACTTTGCCTCCTTGAACATCTTATATATATATATGGCTTGACATTCTGACTGAGTTTACGAGTACCTTAATGAGTCAGATCATAATTTAGTATTAGTTAGTTCTCCTTCTAATGTTGAGGATACTAAGAGACAGTGTAAAGAGACTTGAAATTATTTTGCAGACATTTGAGGAGTTACCTGAAAAGTGGCTGCCAACAGACATACTCCTGAGCTTGAATGTTTTATGCATATGAGATAGAAAAGCAAGGCTTGCTCTGGAGTAAGAATTCTACTCTTTTCTTCTTCCCCCTGTGGTAGGAATTTGAAACTTTATCTGTAAAAATGTCATGAATAGCCACAGAAATTCTTAGCTTCCTTTCTCTAACGGTAAAAATTGTTATCAACAAGAAACACTTTCTTCCTGATTTAATTCAGCAATTTTAAAAATTATGTACCTAGGCTTTTCATTTATGGATTTTATTGTAATTCTTAATGAGTTATTTTTAATATACATCTGCAGGTCACTAATAAGGGGATTGTATCTTCATTTAGCCTAAGTCCAGCAATCTGAAAGCTAGAAGGTAAGAAACACTTAGTACCATAATCAGAAGTTCTGTTTTTGATCAGAATTGACATTATTGAGTCCTGAAAAGTAACCTCACTTGTGACACTGATAGAAGTCCAAGGAAACAAAAAATTATCAATAAGAAGAATGAAGAATTTCTCAAAATCTGATGAGCTATTCTTGTTTTTAGAGCAGAGATTATGGATTCTTGTTTCATTTATTTTTAATTTATTGCCTGACTTCCTTTAAAAAATGTTAGGATTCTTTTAAATTCAAATATATATTTTTTTGCATTCTAGTAACACCCTAGATTAATATTTCTATCTTTTAAAAAAAGATCTAGGTTCACATATTAACTTGTTAGATTCATGACCCAGAGAGCTGGATCTATATTTTTATCTGAGCTTCATTTTAAGGTTGCTGTAGTACACCCAGATTTATACTTTTATTAATAAAATGAGATAATTTTATGATGGCTTTTTAATATGGATGCACTGACTGTGTAAAGTAGTGCCAATGTTTGTCTTGTTTTTATGTACAAAACCCATCCAAACCATAAATTTGAGGAGAAAACACATTCTTCTGTGAATCTAATATGTTTAATATCAAGGTTCATAGAACATGCTATTTCATGTAAGTTCATCCAGGTTAGTGGCCTCTCTAAGAACTATCCAGACCTCATAGGTGCAATCTAATGTTTATTTTGGTGATTATAGTTGTGTTTTCTAAACTATAGAATTTTTTATTTCTTAACATTGTGTTTGGGATTTTGAGTTCTTTATTTGAACCATTTTAACACAAACCTCAGGACTAGTATTCAAATATCCATCTTGTATCTGAGCATTAGAAAAGTTAATTAACTACTATTAATTTAAGATAAGGGTAGAGATTTCATCTTCTTACCTCTAGCTATCTGTGTCACAAATGTTGATTTGTATATATATTTTTTAAAGGCACTAGACTTAGAAATGCCAAAGTAATTTTTTTTTTCAGAAATAATTTAGTGTTCATGGTACGAAGTGTTTCTAAATTGAAAGACTTTCAGATTAATGGACTTAAGATAAAAGTTTGCTATTTTCTCTAAGTAGTAATAATGAGATATAGCTTCAGCTACATATCAGATACCAGAACTCACTACCTGTTTTTTTATCTCATTCATTTATTCATTCAGCAAATATTTATTGAGCACTAAAAGTGTTTTAGACACAAGACTGAACCCTGGAGAGTCAAGCAAACTGGTTAACTGAAGAAAAGGGTTAGAAAGGAGTGGTACCTATCCCAAATTAAAAAGTCTGACCTGGCTGGGATATATAATTTAGAAGTAAGGAAGTTAGGTCTGGGTAGGAGGAAGCATAATAAATTAAGAGTTTATAGATAGATCAAGTTATGAAGGTGCATGAAAGCTTTGTATAAGACTTTGAGTTTTATCTCAAGAAAGTAGTACAATTAAATTAATTTTGGAAAACTGACTGGAGCAAGGCTAAAGGCAAGGAGGCTATTTGGGTCTGTTACAGGTGAGAGACAATGATAGTATGAACTAGAATGGGAGCAGTAGGGATGGAAAGTCATTGTTTAAGAGAAATATAAGATATAATTTTTTAGTTAAGACATTCCTGAAAGAATGAATTATTGGTGATCTAATTAAGGCCAATTCCTTCTCAAAGACAGCCATATAAACTAATAATTGATTCTAAATGATGTCATTAAACAGTTCAAAGCAGTTATCCTTCATTAAAAATTATTGATAACTGGTCAGACAATATCTACTGACAGCCAGGCTCATTAACTATAATCATACTTGTAACATTTGAGCCATCTTCTTTCAGCATTCCCTTTGTTCCAGTCTCATAGTACTAAGCGGTTTACATAGTTTATCTTATTTAAAACTCACAACAGGTAGATATTACTGTTATCTCCATTTTACATATGGGGACTGGGGCTTAGAGAGGTTTAAGTACATTGCCTGAGGTTACACAGCCTATACATGATAAAGCTGTTATTGGAACATAGTGACTTGTTAGTTGCTGGCACAGCTGGGATTTGAACCCAGCTCTCTCCTGCATTATTACTTACAAGACTTCTGTTTTTGTTAGGGTTAGTTGCTAATATTCTTTTTAGCCCAGTCTTGCGTATAATATTTCTGCATGAATAAGATAACCTGCAGCTGGAGCTGAGCACATAGTGAAGAGTATTAACTATTTGGTTTTTTCTTTCCAATTAATTAGGGTAAAGCAAGTGTGAAGGGCAGTAGATGGTAAGACATTTTGAGGAGGCAATCAAATATATATTTTTTTCCAATTATATATTTCCAAGCCAATAACTTCTTTGAAAAAGAATGCTTTAAGTGTTTTTCTTTACCATGTTAGGCCACTAGGTACGAGAAAATAATATTGGCTCATTTGTGTAAGCATAGGTAACACAGCTAAAAAAAATTCACAGCTAAATGCAATGGTAGAGGCCACTGACGAGAGAGGTTGCATTAGTTTAACTGGAGCTACTCCAAAGAAATAGGAAACAAGCTGAGTTATAGACTCCAGACTATATCTTAACTGACTTGAGAGCAATTTTGCTGTCCAGGAAGCACTGGATTGCCAACTCTCACTAACATTTCTGCAGCAGTAGCAATGGCTCTCTCACAAAGGTAGTATCATAGTCTTTGCTTTAAGAGAAACCAACAGAAAAAAGTAATGCAGATGAACTAAGAATGCCCTTTTGAATGAGGGAATATTTTTCTACTTGCAAAATAATATAATGAATATATGTTTGTTTCTACAACTTTGTCTTAACACTTTGTGTAGCATCAGCTCCTGAGAGATAACCGAGCTGAAAGAGGACACAAGAAAAATTGTTCTGTGAAAACTGCCAGCAGGTAAGCAATTCAAAATCACTTATAAGTCTCATCATTAAATCTTGTGTCATTTTTTTTTCTATACCAATATGAATGTAGTGAATTGCTGTTTGGGTTGCCTTTGGTTCTAAAAAAATCAACTTAAAATATGTTACTTGTTGCTTATTAGAACGTATTTCAAGATTACTAGTAGTGAGGTAGAGAGATACCATTATATTTATATTTTTTTAAGCTGGTGAAAAAGAAAGGATAAGTTTTTAAAATCAAAATATCTGTCTCCTTTAGCTACTGAATTTTAGATAAGCAGTTAGAATTATTATTTTTAACCTAAAAAAGTAGACTTAATCATTTTTCTTTTTGAGTCAGAGTCTCTCCCTCTGTCACCCAGGCTGGACTGCTGTGGAATGCTCACAACTGCTGCAACCTCGACCTGCTGGGCTCAGGCAATCCTTCCCCCTCAGCCTTCTGAGTAGCTGAGACTATAGATGTGCCACCATGCTTGGCTAATTTTTTTTTATTTATTGTTGAGATGAGGTCTTGCCGTGTTGCCCAGGCTGGTCTCGAACTTCTGGGCTCAGACAATCCTCTTGCCTCAACCTCCAAATTGCTGGGATTATAAGCATGAGTCACTGTGCCCAGACTGGGCTTATGTTTAATCAAGCTATATGTTATTTATAGGAAAGGTTTTTTTTAAGTTTGAAGTTTTAAAACTACATTCCTAATAACTCAAGTGTCAAAAACAATTATGATAATATCAAAATTTCTTGGATGCAGTTAGATGGTAGTTAGAAGAAATTCTACTGCCTTAACATTTATTTATGTTAGAAATTTCGTCCCAGTTCCTGTTATAATCAACATTCTGAACTAACAGATTATTGCCACCTCCCCCAGGATGAACCCAGGAGAAATTTAGAAAGGGAATATCAACAGAAAACTGCAAGAAGCCCTTAGTGTTATAGGGGCTGCTTTGAACTTATATATAAATGTGAGGTGTGGTGGCTTTGACCTGAGGCAGGAGACAGTCCAGACCGATAGAGCATAAAATATGAAATTTGAGGAGAACCTTTGGAGTTCTGTACTTGCTTATCATTAGCCATTGCTTTTGAACAATGCTGTCTGCCCCATAGAAAAGGACTTGGCCTCTGGTTCAAGTGACTTCAGGAATAAATTCAAGTTACTGCATAGTGATGTGTTTTTGAGGAGCTGGGATAACTTGATGGAAATAGGTGACAAATTATCATGTCTATTCTATTCTAGAAGTAGAATTGTAATTCGACTTCTCTTTGGAAATGAGAGGAAGAGGGTATTTTCCTGACCAAAAGAATTATTTCATAGGGTGGGGTGGGAGGACTGGTTTTCTCATGCCAGATCCTCTCTGCTCTAAGGCTCACAACCCCAAATACTAAATTACTTGGGACTGACACAGATGACTGGCCCTTCCTCATACCATTGCCTGACAGAGTAGCCAATATTCCCAGAGGAAGATGAACTCACAAGCCAAGGATAAGACATTTGAAGAGAACAGCCTTTTCAAAAGAAAAACAATCTATTGGATTACAGATTACAATAGAAGCAGAAATGTTAGCACAAGTGAGTCAACAAAATTAAAAGTAGCATGATACTGGCCGGGCTTGGTGGCTTAGCCTGTTATACCAGCACTATGGGAAGCCTAAGCAAGTGGATTGCCTTAGCCCACAGGTTTGAGACCAGCCCAGGCAACTTGGCAAGACCTCATCTCCACAATAAATAAAAAAATGAGCCAGGCACGGTAGCGCATGCCTGTAGTTCCAGCTACTTGGAAGGCTGAGGTGGAAGGCTCACCAGAGCCCAGCAGGTCAACGCTGGGGTGGCCATGAGTGTGCCACTGCACTCCAGCCTGGGCGATGGAGTGAGACTCCAACTCAAAAAAAAAAAAGTAGCATGATACGTAGTAACTAAAAAGATACAGAGAGATATTAACAATATGAAGCAAGAAAAAGAACACATAATTAAGAATCAGTTATTTCTTTAGGTCTTAAGATTTACATAACTGGAGAAATATACCTTGTACATGGGTCAAGAGACTCAATATTCTTAAGATCAGTTTTTTCCAAGTTGTCTATAGATTAAACATAATCTAAATCAAAATCCTAACAGGCAATTTTGTAGAAATAGACAAGCTAATTCTGAGTTTCATATGGAAATGCAAAGACTGTAGAAAGGCCAAAGTTAAAAGCTAACACTACCTGATTTCAAGACTTACTATAAAGCTATGGTAGTGGAAACAGTTTGGTACAGTCATATACCACATAATGACATTTCAGTTGATGATGGATCACATATACAACAGTGGTTCCATAAGATTACAGTACCATATTTTTCCATGTTTAGATACATGAATATTTATTATTATGTTATAGTTGCTTACCGTATTCAGCACACTAACATGCTGTACAAGTTTGTAGCCTAGGAGCAGAAGGCTATACCGTATAGCCTAGGTATGTAATAGGCTATACCATCCATTTTGTGTAAGTACATTCTATGATGTTTACACAGTGATGAATCACCTAATCACACATTGTCAGAGCATATCTCTGTCATTTAACAATGCATGACCACATTTGTGTATATTGGTAGAAAAAAACCAGATCATTGTATCATAATTGAAGTCAAAAAATACACCTGCACAAGAAATACACAGACAGCAGACTTGCTGAGGTGCAAAGGCAGCTCGGTAGAGAAAGTTTAATGTCTTTCCAACAAATGGTATTAGAATAATTAGATATCCATTTAGGGAAAAAAATATTTTCAGTTCATATCTCACACCATATACCATGTGATGGTTAATTTTATGTGTCAACTTGACTGGACTAAGGGATGCCCAGATAGCTGGTAAACATTATTTCTGGGTGTGTTTCTGGAAAAGACTAGCATTTGAATCCATAGGCTGAATGAAGATCTTCCTCATTAATACAGGTGATGTTTACCCTAAGTAGTCAGGGAAGAGTTCCCTCTTTCTCAGTCTTTTTGTTCTACTAAGAAACAATTGATTGGAAGATGGTCCACCCACATTTAGGAAGGAAATCTGCTTTACTCACTTTTATAAATTCAAATGTTAATCAGTCTTATCTGGAAAGACCTTTACAGATATAGCCACAATAATGTTTGACCAAATACCCCCTGACCCAGGCAATTTCACACATAAAATTAACCATCATACCTTAGGTTTGGCAAAGAATTCTTAGAGAAAACCTCAAAACAGAATCCATGAAAGTTTGGGAGTTTCTGAAAATTTTAAACATAGACCTACTATATGTTCCATGGGAGTATTTAAAAGACTTGTACACAAATATTTATAGAAGCTTTATTCATAATAGTTTTTAAAAGTTTTTAAAAAAAGGAAACAACACATAATTCCCTAAATGTCCAATAGAGTATGTGAATAAACAATGTTGATATATCCATACAGTGGAGTACAACTCACCAATAAAAGGGCGTGAAGACTCAATACACATAACACATTCATAAAAATTCTAGGAAATGTAAATTAATGTATAGTGACAGCAGTTCAGTTGTTGCCTGGCAAAGAGTCGGGGTCCAGGGAGGCATTGAAGGAACAGATTACCGAGGGGCATGAAGAAACATTTGGGGTGATAAGTGTCTTTATTATCTTGATTGTGGTAATAGTTTCACAAGTGTACATATGTCAAAACTTACCAAATGTTATACTTTAAACTAGGGATCCCCATTCTCTGGGCCATGTACGGATACTAATCTGTGGCCTATTAGGAACCATGCTGCTCAGCACTTCGCCAGCAAGCAATCGAAGCTGCATCAGTATTTTCAGCCACTCCCATAGCTCACATTACTACCTGAGCTCTGCCTTCTGTCAAACCAGCAGTGGCATTAGATTCTCATAGGACCACAAACCCTACTGTGAACTGCATGTTCAAGGGATCTAGGTTGCACACTCCTTATGAGAATCTGATACCTGATGATCTGAGGTAGAGCTGAGGCAGTGATGCTAGCACTAGGGTTGCTAGTGTTGGGGAGTGGCTGCAAATCCAGATTAACATTAGCAGTGAGCTTTCACTGCATAGAGACCGTAACAAATCAATTGCTTGCAGACTCATATCAACACCCTATCAGTGAGTGGCAAATAAGTTGATATACTTCAATTATGCAGCTGCATCTGGTTGCAGACTTAAGAGTCAGCATCTGACACTTATTTTAACTCACACATGTCCCGCCCATTATTTTATTTACCACTTCCATCCACATCTCCTTCCTGCACTACACACTTGTCTCAAGTCACAGTTTTGGTATGCCCACTAGCTAACCCTAGCCAAAATTAGTAAAACGCAAACATCACTGGAGACCTTCTTTGAAAAGGGGGAATGACCCAATGATGAGACAGCAGAAGACTCTAAGACTGCCAACAAAAAGAAAGCTGCATATAAAAGAAAACACCGAAGAGTCTTACTTAAATTACAGGTTTGTTGCCACAGGTGATTCACATTTTCCAAGGATGCTTTGTGTAATATGTGGCAACTGGCTATCCAACAAAACCATGACACCTTCAAAAACAGCTTCTCCACATGGAGACCAAGCACCCTACATTAAAAGACAAGACTTTAGCCAGGCATGGTGGCTCACGCCTGTAATCCCAGCGCTTTGGGAGACTGAGGCAAGAGGATTGCCTGAGCCTAGGGGTTTGAGACCAGTCTGGATACTTGGCAAGATCTCATCTCTACCACAAATCAAAAAAAATTAGCTGGGCATGGTGGCAAGTGCCTGATATTCCAGCTATTTGGAAGTCTGAGGCAGAAGGATCACTTGGTTCCAGCAGGTCAGGCTGCCGTGATTTTGAGTGTGCCACTGCACTCCAGCTTGGGTGACAGTGAGACTCCGATTCAAAAAAAAAAAAAAAGACAAGACTTTGGGGTTTTTCTAAATAAAATAAAACATGAACACAAAGAATAGAAGCAATTATTGAAGGCCATCACTTCATCAAATGTGTCTGCACTGAGAATATCATTCTTAGTGGCTAACCATATTGCGAAAGCTAAGAAGCCCTTTACTATTGGTGAAGAGTTGATCCCATCTGCTACTAAAGATATTCAACATGAACTGTTAGGAGAGACTGAAGTTCAAAAGGTGGCACGTGTTCCTCCTTCAGCTAGCACCATGACTAGATGAATTGATGAAATCACAGAAGATACCGAGGCACAATTGCTAGAGAAGATTAATGAGTCATGGTACACAATCCAGGTTGACAAGTCTACCACTGTTGATGACAAGGCAACAATGCTTGTTTTTGTGCAATGTATTTCTCAGGAGGATGTGCATGAGGATGTTACGTGTACTTTTGTTGCCAACCAATACCATAGCGCAGAACTATTCAAGTCTTCGAATGATTACATACCAGGAAAACTGAATTGGTCATTTTGTGTCAGAGCAGCTGCCATGACTGGACGGCTTTCTAGTTTCACTACTCTGGCCAAAGAGGTCACTTCTGAATGTGTCTATGCACTGTGTCATCCATAGAGAAATGCTGGCCAGCCGAAAGATGTCACTTTAACTTAACAACATTTTTCAGGATGTGACTAAAATTATCAACTACATTAAAGTACATGCCCTTAAATCATGTCTGATCATGCAGCTGTGAGGAGATGGGTGCAGAACACACAGGTCTTCTCTTTTTATAAACAGAGTTGAGATGGTGTTCTAAAGGTAGATCACTGGCCAGAATTTTTGAGTTATGAAAGCTGCTCCAGAGATTTCTTTTAGAAAAACAGTCACCACTGGCAGCACATTTCGGTGACACAGAATAGGTCACAAGACTTGCTTACTTACATGACATATTCAACCTGCTCAATGAACTCAATCTGTCACTTCAGGGAAGACTGACAACTATGTTCAAGTTGGCAGATAAAGTGGCTACATTAAAAGCCAAACTGGAATTAATGGGGGCGATGAGTAAACATTGGAATTTTTGACATGTTTCAAACATTAGCAGAGATTTTGAAAGAGACTGAGCCAGAGTCTTCCTTCACCCAGCTGGTACATGATCACCTATTTCAGCTTTCAAAAGAGTTTGAGTAAGTCCCCCAAACTGGGAAGGAATGTATCTGTGACCCATTTGTGAGTCAGCCAGGTGAATCAACTTTCTCCCTGCTAGAAGAGGGTCAACTTCTTGAGATCACAAATGATGATGGCCTTAAAAGTATGTTTAAGACAACTTCAAATCTCCATGCGTTCTGGATTAAATTCAAGGCAGAATATCCTGAGATTGCCACAAAAATACTGAAAAGCCTGCTTCCATTTCAACATCCTATCTTTTGAAGCAGGGTTTTCTGCAGTGACATCAACCAAAACAAGAATACAGAATAGACTTGACATAATAGCAACACACTTCAGGTGTCACTGTCTTCCATCATTCCCAGATGGGACCATCTAGTTGTAGGAAAACAACCTCAGGGCTCCCATTGATTCTGCATTATGGTGAGTTGTAAAATTATTTTGTTATATATTGCAATGTAATAATAAAGAAATAAAGGGCACAAGAAATGTAATGCACTTGAATCATCTTGAAACCATCCCCTCCCTCCTCCCGCGCCCGTGGAAAAATTGTCTTCCACAAAACCAATCCCAGAAAGCCACACAAGGAAATATTATCTGGCTTACTCTTCTTTGCTTTCTTCCTGACTTCATCTCCTTCTACTTTAACTTTTATTCACCAGCTCCAGCCACACTGGCCTCTTTGCTGTTCCTCAGCACACCAGAGCCACTCGTGTTTCAGAGCCTGTGCTCTTGCTGTTCTGTCTGCCAGAATGTTCTCTCTACAACTATTCATATTGGTCGTTCCCCATTTCCTTCAGGTCTCTGCTCAGTGCAAGAAAGGCCCACTCTCCACCAATATCCCTGTGCTCTGTTCCCTATATCTGATTTTTGTGTCATTCTTACTGTCACCATTACCCCTCTCTTTAAGCTTCATGAGGGCAAGATCTTAGCTTTACTCACTTCTGTATCTCCAGTACCAAAAACAGCACCTGACACAATAAGAAGTAAACATCTATTACACCAAATATTGAATTTTTCTATCACATTATTCTTGTGGATAGTTTAGAGTGTTACATTGTTCTTTAAGACTTACAACAAAATACAGCATGCAGCAGCCCTATTCTCCCGTTTTTTAACTTCACTCTGCAAAGGAAAGCATTTTCAACTCTTTTAGCTATTTATTCTATTACTGTATGTCTAATATTACATGTTTATCTCACTGTATATTTTTAGGTTAATATATATTGACTTCTCCCTCCCCCACCGCATACACACACACACACACACTCATATCTGGATTTCTTGCCCTCTCTCATACCAAATAAATATTCATTGTTTTCATCAATATGATTAACAGATATATAACTTTTAGCTGTTACGGAGATAGATCACGATTTTGTTTTTATTGCTTTTTGTTCTATGTGCCTATCCCTAAGACATCAATACCTCTTCACCAAAATGAAACTCCTCAATTTCTTTTTCTCCATGGCATCTCTCTTGGAGCTTTCCATTTTTCACGTTCATTCTGGACTGTTTACACACTTGATGTCCTGGGATCTCTCTTCACTAGCATTCTGGAGATTTCCTTCACTTCTCTTCTCTGTGGGATTTCCTGTTCCCTGGATTTGATGGCATTATTTTTCTTCAGCTTTCTGAGAAGAGAACAGGGGTTGCTAAATGTGTGGAATTTTGCATATCTGAAAATGCCTTTATTCTTGTCTCACATTGATTGATTAGGTGGTAATTGAATTCTGGTTTGGAATCTTTTTCCCTTAGAATTTTGAGGGCATTGCTCTTTCATTTTCAGTAGTAGCTATCTTCTCTGTTCTGTTATTTGGGTGTTGGAGCAATCCTTAAATTGTCCGCTAATTTTTAAAACCTTTCTCTTATGTATTATTGTCTTCTTGGAGGATTTCTGGGCAGTCTTGTCAATGTTAAGCTCCGAACTGCTTAATGATTTTTTAAAATTCTCTTTTACTTTTCATTTCCAAGATCTCTTCTTATTTCTTTGAACATTCCTTTCACGTAGCCTCTTTTTCTTGGTTTGTGGTTGCAGTGTGTTTTCTCCTCTCTGAGGCCATTTGTTATGTTAGGCACAGGACAATTTGAAAAAGTAAAATAAGCATAAGTAGAGACAGACTTATTCAAGTTTAATTTTTATTACAAGTTTTATGTAATGAAAGATGAAAACTCATCTTCCTTATTATATGCATTTTTCTATGTTTCTCTCTTGAAATCTATTTTCTTTCTTAATGTTTTTAATATTAACTTGTCTTTTCTAACTCCTTTTGGATGTGTGACTGCACTTCCCTTTTTCAACCTGTAGAAAAGTATAAAGGTTAGAGAAGAGAACTGTAATACATTAAATCAATAAATTGTAGCATCACTTACTCCCAAAATATACCAAGCAGGTAAGAAAAGATAAATGCAAAGTGGTCTGCTGGTAGTGACTCAAAGCCAAGATTTTGAAGTGCATGACAATAGCATGTCCTTAAAGTAAGCATTCCTCACAAAAGCTCTAAATAAAATGCTATACATTTATGGCTTTAGTCTTTAGAGTGTAGAACATGTCACCCTGAACTCCTCAGGGGAATTTTCAGGATCTCTGTAGAAGGGTCTTAGTAGTTATCAATGACACTAACTATAATAGATTTTGGTGGTCATTTTCTGTGTATCAGTGTATGCCATTTCTCCTTTTTTGCCACATCCACTTTAAAATTCATCTAGGCTCTTTAAATTAATCATGAGAGGCTGGGCGCGATGGCTCAAGCCTGTAATCCCAGAACTTTAGGAGACCAAGGCAAGAGGATTGCCTGAGTCCGCAGATTCGAGATCAGCTAGGCAACATGGTGAGACCTCATCTCTACAATAAATCAAAAAAATAAAATTAGTCGGGTGTAGTAGCGAGCGCCTGTAGTTTCGGCTGCTTGGAAGGCTGAGCTGGAAGGAACACCAGAACCCAGCAGGTTGACACTGGGGTGGCTGTGAGCATGCCGCTGCACTCCAGCCTGGGCATCAGAGTGCAACGCCAACTCAAAAATAAAAAATTAATCATGAGTGCAGAAGTATTATCTCCCAACTCTTTGACTGTTCTAACACAACCAAATTGGTGCCCTTTACAATTTCCTTTAAACAAATAACCTATTTTGATAACTTGAATCCATTTTATCAAGAGGTTCTATTTCATCAGTAATGACCACTATATTCTTTAAGGTATCCTGTACTTCTGCTCTTCCTCCAAGGACTTTAACTTCCTACTTCGGATTACTTAACTTGCTTCTCACACTTCACTGCCTCCTCCCATGACTTCAGTTACCATCAGCAGTGCTTGTCATAACATGCCATTCCATCATATTCCAATAGCTATTGATAAATATGAATGCACTATATTTGTTCATATGTTTATTATAAGCACTTAACAATCTCATTCTTCTCATGTGATATGCCATGGGTCTTGAATCAAACTTTTGAGAAACACACTGATTCTTAATAGGGAGCTAATTTATCTAATTGATTCAAGTGGTATTAGTCTTATAAGCCTTCTTTTAGTTTATTGATTCATTTTTATTTCCTGAAGGGAGACTTTATCATAGAGTAGGTATGTCGATAGTGAGTGATGTGAAAATTTTTTATCATGTTGTAATTTTCATCTATTCATTTGGTGTGTTTTCCCAAGATTTTGCATAGTAGTCCTTATAGTTACATGTTCTTCCATGTTGCTGATATAGTGTGATGATTCCCATCTGGTCCTGCTGTTTGATTAGTCTGTAGGGTTTTAGTTCCAGTCATTCTTTCATTTCTAAAATATTTTCTGTCCACTTGCCTACTATGAAATTTTATCTTACTTTTATTACATTTTATGTCTTATCTAATATTTAGTAAGTGTCTCAGAGTTTGTTCATGCCATTCTGCTATTTTTACATACCTAAAAACTTGTGAAAGCATAAATATAAACTTAGGAAAATATGAAGTTCTTTCAATAAATAAAAGCATATTTAATTGTTGTTTTAAAAAACGCTACTACTTATCATTTTCAGTATTTAATAAGTAACAGGCATGGTTTTTGAGTGATCATTGCATGCAATCACTAATTAGATGAAGAAAACACATATACACACAGCTAGGGCAGTCCACTTAAATGTTTTTCAGAGAGAAATACTAGTGACATCTAGATTTATTTCTTCAACCCTTATCTTTCTTTTAAATTTCAGACTTGATATCCGTGAAGCGGAATCACTGTGCACTGGTTATCAACTTTGCTGAGTCCAGAGAGGCAGGGCACATTCACAAGCAACAAGTTACATGAAACAGACTTATTACTCACAGGTAGTGAGGAACAAAAGAAGCCTATGATCCATTGTGCACCAGTCTCCCAAGGCTCAGGAAAGCTGTCTAGGCTAATGGATCCGCTGCACACGTCTCACTTGGCACCACAGCTGAAGGATCCAGAGAGGGAGCTTGCCCTGAGTTATATACCTCAGGGGCTGAATGACTTGCTATGCTAGAGTTGAAGGACATCCTGTTTCTAGGCAGAAGGATTGCTTGAGTCCAGGAAGTCGAAGCTGTGGTGGAAAAATAAAAGTGTTTGTTAATTCACTTTTACCTAAAGCATTATATGTTTCATCTACTTACCGTCAAATGATTTGATAATCCGTGGATACTGTGTGCTTTAATTTCTTTTATCTATTAATAGTGAGGAGGAAGAAATAACCTTTTTTTAATGCCGTCATCTTGTCTGATTAGTAGTAAAAGGAGCCTCCTAAAATGAAAAAAAAAAAAGATGATAGGTTTAATCAGAGAAACAAAACAAATCCTATCACATTCATGTCAGTCTTCTTCCATCAAGTTGGAAAGAACATTCCTATTTACATTAATACAGAGCACGTTCATTTTTATATGATACAGATCACTGTATTTTGTTGCAGATGTAACAGACAAAAAGAATTACAGCTGCTCTTTATTTGATCTTCTAAAGATCTAAAGATGTTCAAGCTTTCGGTTTGCTCAATCTTCCCCCTACTGCCATTTGTTGTTTGGAAGGGAGACCTAATTTGCAACAGATACAAAACTATTTGTCATTTTGCAGGTTTGCCAAAAATAAATGAAACTATTAATTACTACATTTTTGAGCAGCTGTTAATAAATTGGAATAGGAGAACTGTTCATTAGAGCACTGCTTAATGACATGGGCTCTATTTGTTTAATGTTGCTTTTCACAGAAATGTATCCACAAAATTAAATATATCAACAAAAGTAAATGATGCTTTAATTATTGAAGATAAGTTATCTTTTCTATCTTAGTAAATTTAGGATTTTAAACCAAATCCTCCTTTATCATATTAAAAGTAATAATTCAACACCATCTTTTAAAGCAAGTTATATCACTTGACATTGGATTTTTTTTTTTTTTAATTTATTTTTTGAGTTGGAGTTTCATTCTGTCGCCCAGGCTGGAGTGCAGTGTTACACTCACAGTCACCCCAGCGTCGACCCGCACGGGGCTCCTTGATCCTTCCGCCTCAGCCTTACAAGTAACTGGAACTACAAGCGCGTGCGTTTATCATGCCCGGCTAATTTTTATTTATTTATTGTAGAGGCGAGGTCTTGCCAAGTTGCCCAGGCTGGTCTTGAACCCGCAGGCTCAGGCAATCCCAAGGTGCTGGGATTACAGGCTGCGCTACCGAGCCCGGACAACGTTTGATATTTAATACATTTTATATTTATATGTCCAAAATAGTGGCTTGAACTGCTTTTAAATACTAACCTTCAAAATAAAATGTTTAGTTATCATTTTTCTTTCCAAACCTAAAATTAGCATTAGATTTCATTGTTATAAAAAAGTTTTACTTAATCCTTCAGATAGAAAAATGGCTTTTAGATTATTTTGATTTATTCTTATGATACATGAATGAATAGAAAATATTCTTACATTCTCTTTAATTGGAATGTATACATTCTCTATTTGTTTAATTGAAATATATTTAATTACATATGGATTCTAATTAAAAAAATTAAAATGACTTCTAAGTATAGAGACACTTAGAGTAGAATAATTGGAAACATATCACATATACAACATAAAATTATTTTTAAGGGAGTTAATGAATCTGTTTTACTCTATATGACCAAATTATTGTATTTTATAAAACTGTATTGTTCTCAAATTGCCAGTTCTCATGCCTCCTGTCTTTTTGGCATCCTGAAATTCTTCCTTGCCAAGAGTTTAAACTAATGATCATAGAGGGTTATTTTAAGTTGTCATTATACTAAATAAAATTAGTTATCAGCCAATTACAATTGTGAGAGGTTGCTTTTCCATTTAATAATAAGAACTCACCCAGAAAAGAAAGGAATTTGGCATTTGGAATATGTAATGTGTCCATTGTGTAGTGAGTAAAATTTTAAAAAATGTTTCTTAAACTACTCTCTAGTGAAACTCATACTGCTTATATCCTCTCTTTTTCTGGTAAATGAACTAGATATTTTCAAATGACTGAAAAAGTATGCATAGCCCCTCGCCTTAGGATTGCAGTTGAATTTGTCCGTGGTCATTAATGATGGAAAGTAGCTAGCATGTGAAAGCTGTTCCACCGGCCCTTAGCTGAGATAAATTTGTGGTCTAAAGTCCATTCCCTTAAGGACAGGTGTTTGTTTCACAGTTGGCACTCTCCAAATTGGTCCTGTGATTAAATGGGCATGGACACAGAACTAACCTTTAACTCCCAGAGGTAGTTCTCCTAGGAAATGATTAAGGTACACCTGCAGGGCCATATCACAACAGCTTGTTTCACTACTGCAGCCTGGGTTATAACTTCATTATGGGTACATTTGGGGATCTGTTAATCGAATGTGTATGTGCCAGACTATTTCCCAAAACAAACAAAGCAGTCTTAATTTATTAATAGAGAATCACTGTAAAAATTAATATTTTAGATCAGCAAAACAATAAGCAGCTGTTACTTGAAAATTTGTACCTTACAGTTCCCAGAACAAACCTACTAATTGCATCTACCGCATTGCAAATACTTTCAATTTTATGTCTAAAGAACTGAAATCACATCATCGACTCCTGAATATTTACTGTTCACAATATTACAGGAATTATCGTGCAGTTTAAAATTTTAATGCATATATAAGTATAATTAGAATGTTTTACTTAATAATGTATAAAAATATTCAAATATTAAACATTTGGCTATCACTCATTTTAGATAATTTTCATTTCCTTTCAATTATAGGAGCAATTTTAAATAAATTTTAAAATAGCAAGAAGTTCCATAGAGTTAGGACCATGTCTTTAAAAAGAATCAATTTCTTTGTAGTTAGTACCTTTCCTTTGCCTCTTCTCTTTAGGAATAATTGTTTTCATCATTCCTTAGTGATTTGTATATATACCAAGATATATGTGGGAATTTACCTTTGTTTATTTCATATTCTTCTGATCAATTCCAACTCATACCCAATTATATTACACTAAATTAACATAATTCAACAGATGTTGATATTTAAATGTTTTCTGGCATTCAAATCTTGGACAGCTGTCTTCGAGCTTGGGGAAAAGGCAAACATTTAGAGTTAAATGCTGAACATATGCTTAAATTACTAATTAGAAAGATAGAATAAAAACTATGCATTATCCTTTCTTAGGACAATAAACCTCATATAAAGATTTTTGTAATCTTTTTACATCAAGTTATAGTCAGATGTATATACAGACTACATGGTTTAGACTTCATGGATAACTTAATTTCAAATTTGGTCAGTGAAAAATTATGAAAAGTCTCTCACTAAGCCTGGGAAAAGCTAGAGTGACTGTACTGACAATCTTAAGCATTGAAAAGATAGTAAAAGCAATTTTTAACAACATTTTATTTTAGAAAATTGTATTATAAACAGAAGTACGAAGAAAAATATAAACTCAATGTATCTATCAACTGGTTTAGATAATGATCTGTGTGTGGCCAGCTTTGTTTCATCTGTGTCTCTCACCCAGTCTTTCCCCTAAGCCCTATATCATGTTTCAACTGAAGTATATCAGTATGTTTCTCTAAAAGGTAACAGCCTCTTTAAAAAAAAAAAAAAGTTGCAGTACCATTATCACATCCATAAAAATTAACAGTAATTCCTTAATACATATAAATATGTATATATCCAGTTGATATTCACGTTTCCCTAACTGATATTTTTTAGTTGAAGAAGTCAAGTGTTTGTCCTATGAAATTTCCTATGAGGAAATATGAGGAATGTTGCTGATTTTCTCCACATGGTGTCATTTAACATAACCGTCCTCTGTGTTTACTGTAATTGGTATTTAGATCTAGAGAACTGATTAGATTCAGGCTTGGTGTTTTGTTTGGTAAGACTGTTTCAGAGGTGGTATTGTATACCTATCTCACTTCTGTCTCTTTCTGTGATATGTTAGCCATGATGATCATTGCCCAAATTCATTCATTAAGGGTTACAATATGGTGCTTTGTTAATTCTATCATTGCGTTCTTGCAACTTCTGTTAAAAACTTCCGCAGATCACGTAGGAGAAGCAAGACCAATACTTAATTCTTTCCCTTTAGTTAGTTATCAGTTTTCAAAACGAATTGCTTCCTAACATTTTCCAAAGATAAAATTGATTTAAACACATCTGATGTATTTCATTAGTTACTATCCTAATTGATGCTAAAATTGGCTCACCTTTGGCCAATAAGAGATTATTTAAGTTGGTCCCTGAGGATGTTTCTTTGCTGCTAATATTTGCTGTCTGGTTACATTTTCTATGCTTATCTTGAAACTTTTCTGGCCTACACCATTGCCCAAACTGATGATCAGCCAGTTCTACAATAAGTGCTGATTCCTTCACTAGTAAATAAATTTAGTAACTACAATCTGGATGTTGTTTCTAGATCTTTTCAGAAAAACGAGTTAGGATTTTTTTTTAAAAAGAAATTTATTGATTCATTCTGATAGTTCCAGTTCAAAATTCAAGACTTCATTGTTTGTACTTTCCCTCATTGATTTTAATCTGTCTTTTTTCAATCATATTTAAAAATTGCATCTCAGTGCCAACAGAATAATTATTTACCTCACCATACACAGACAGCAGTCTCAAAATCAGCATATCATCATGACCACCAGTAAAACAATCACTGAAAATAGTTTAAGATTGTTTCTTTTTTCTATATTCATTTTGTACCTAATATGTATTTCACCAGGAATATGTAGACATTTCCCTGTGCCTGGGCAACTTGGCGAGACCTTATCTCTACAATCAAAAATCAAAAATCAGCCGGGCGTGGTAGCGCGCGCCTGTAATTCCGGCTACTCAGAAGGCTGAGGCGGAAGGATCACCGGAGCCCAGCAGGTCAAGGCTGCGGTGGCCGGGAGCGGCCACTGCACTCCAGTCTGGGCGATGGAGTGAGACTCCAACTCAAAAATAAATAAATAAATAAATAAAGTATCTTAAAATAGTTTCTCTCCAAGTATAGATATACCAATGTAGAATTAGGTTAATTATATTCATTTTCAGAAACAAGTTTAAATATTTGATTTAATTTTGATGTAATATTGAATATTTGATTTAATTTTGTTCTATAATAATATAAAAACATCTACAAGGTCCACAATCAAATCTTCACACTAATTTATTTTTAAAGAAGTCTAGCTTCTACCTGGTTCCCTCCACTTATTCCATCCCCCTCATATAGGTGTTGTTTTGTTTATGACTTACCTTTTCACTGGTTTTTTTTTCCTGTTTTTAAGAGAAGCAGACATATCTCTCTCCCTCTCTGTGGCTACCTTTACCTTTTTCTCCTTTCTCACACTTGCTCTCATTCTCACTCTGGTAGATCATTTGACTTTGAAAAAAGCTTTTTTCCCGATAATTATCTTTCACTTAATACCTTTGTAAAACAATCTTAGTCCCCTTCCTCTCCTTTTTTCCCCCCTTTTTTTGCCATTTGCAGCTGGATCCCTACTAAAAGCAATACTGAAGCTAACTTTCCTTTTTTACCCTTCTCATCCCTCTTCAAGCATTTGATCTGAAGTAAATTATTACTTTGTTAATACCTATAAGGCAGTCAGCAGATTTACTTTTCCTGTATATCTTTTATTTTCATTCATTTCTAGGTAGTTGTACTGTCTGTACATTGCCTGAAGCATATAGCCCGTCAATACTATCCTGTCTTCTTTTTTTCAGTTCTACTTTTATTTTGTTAGGGCTCAGCTTATCTAGTTTTAGTTCTATCAGTGAATATATTTTTAATGATCCCCACCAGATCTTAAGTCAGTGCTTCTCTACTCTTTTTGTTTGTCTGAAATTTATTCTCTAGTTGATTCCTCTAGAAGTGCTCAAGCAATATTTTCTGAGTTCTTGCATATTATTAATAGTTTATACATGGACTGTAAACTTAAAGATCATTTTGGCCAGATATGCAAACCATAACTCATATTTTTTTCCCTTAACTGTCTCAAATATGTTACTCCATTGCCTGTATAAACATTGTTTTCAGTGTCCAGTGTAGTCTGATATTCTTTTACATATATGTAAACCTGGTTTTTGCCTGGATGCTTAATATGTATTTTCTGTTTCTTTAAAGCACAAGAGTTTAACTAAACTATATTTTGATGGTGGTCGCTTTCGGTATTTTTTTCCTAAGAATGAACCTTTTTCTGTAGGTTGTTTTTAATTATTTTAAAAATAAATCTCACTTTTTTTATATTTGTTTTGTTTTATTGCTGTAGTTTTGTTGCTTCCAAAATTTCTGTTATACTTACATTAGACTTTTTTGCCTACCTTCTGTAACTTTCACGAATCCCTCTCACTTCTTTTTTTTTAAACTTTAAAGTTTTTTATCCTTTGCCTTTCCCATTTTTTATTATGTTTTCATATTCTATTTCTTCTCGTAATTATTTACTCTGGTCTAGTTTAGTTTCATTTCTGAAATGATTTGTTTTCCTTTTATTTCTAATTACTTCCTGAATGCTATCATCACTTTTTAAATCTTCTTCTTCTGTAATTGCATCATTTTTCAACTTTTCTAATTGTTTAGTTTTGTTATTCATGGCTTCTATCATTTTCTTATTTTCCTTTAGCTTGTTTTAAAATTAATCAGTTTTAGTTTTCATTTTTGTGGGTGTTTCTTCCTAGAATGCTCTTACAGTTTCTAAGGATTTTATTTTTTCTTCTAATAATTTTTTTGTATGAGATTCATCTGCAGTGCTTTTCTGTTGTTCCTTTTTCCAAGTAAAATGAACTTAGCTGTGCTTTTAGGAAGAAGACTTGAGACAGGATAGCCTTCTTAATTCATGGCTTTGCAGCTCTCTCTTCTGTTGTCTTCACAATCAATCAAAATACTGGCCTCATATTTTAAGATCTGCCTATTCTATTCCCCTCCCCATTTTCAACTAGAACCTCAGTTTTCTTTCTCCCTGTGGCCTCTTTTCTCCATTTTGCTTCTACATCAACTGATTTTCCTTGGTGTGAGATTTTATACGGAGAAATAACTTTAGTTTTTCCCCTTCAAGAATGTATAGGAACCAATCATCTTGGTATTCTCGCACTCGTTTGTAAACTGGATTCTTCAGAACACATTCTAAATTTAGCTTTTGTTTTCATCTTGGCTCCCTGCACTTTCTATTGAGTGGTAGAACTTTGGGTGTTTTCCTATATTTGGGTCCATAAGAAGATTCCTCTGCTTTTTTGGGTACAGATGTTGATATGGAGTCTCAAAACTGTCAATAATGTATACCCAATCACTTGCTTGGGAGTGAAGAGGGGGGCATCTGGAGAATATCTTGGTGACTAGTTATTGATGTCCAGGGGTTTTAGGTATGCTAAGTATTATTATAGACATTCAAAAACTACAGTATCACTGCCACCAAATCCCAGAATACTCTAATTATGACCTGTTTTAAAAATCCAAGATCTTAGGGCTTCTTCATAATAAGCATTTCAAGTGGGGAAATAAGTGATTAAAATGCTAAATGATCAGGATTCGATTTATCTACCATTTTAAATTAGCATATGGTGATTTTTTACTCTTTTAGGATGGTATTGTCTATGTTTCTAGGGAAAAAAATGTTTCAAACACTACTTTCATGTATCTTTAAGGACCTTTTATACTGAGTATATTACAAGACACTGGGCTAGGTAATATATATGAAACCCAGATGCTATGGTATCTGCATTCCAGAAATTTATATCATGGTCAGAGAAACCTGTACATCACTTATTTCAGTCTCTCACTCTTGTCATCTTTATCCATTCTCTGCACCATAACCAGAATGACATCTGGAGAACCCAGTTCTATTTAAGTATACTTAAACCTCAAACTCCTGGGCTCAAACAGTCCTTCCACCTTAGCTTCCCAAGTAGCTGGGACTATAGGTATGTACACTATGCCCAACTAATTTTTTAAAAATTATTTTTGTAGGGACAGAGTCTTGCTATGTTACTCAGGCTGGTCTTAAACTCGTGGAACAAGTAATCCTCCCACCTCAACCTCCCAAAGCATTGGGATTACAGGCATGAGCCTGGTCTACTTAAAAATTCTTGATAACTGCCCATTGTCTTTAGGATCAAACCCTAAACACAGCTTGCAAAGCTTTTACTGGTCTAGTCTTACTTTTTCAGCCTCAATTACTCCTTATCTTGAACACTATATATGCCAGTTGCAGTGAACTTGTTTTTAGTCCTCAAATAAATTATATCCCCTCTGAGGTAATAAAAAATATATAAAGTGTTGTGGCAATTTAACTTGAGAACCCATGATTTGGTATGCTGTGATCTGCTGTATTAGCATAAATGACACATTCATATTTTAGTTTGTAGAATACATTTAGATTTTGTTAGCTACTGATAAATCTATTATATTTCTCATTTGTACTGCAACAACAAAATATGATCTCAACCACAGACTTTCTCTACTTCTTTGAACTTATGATTGGACCAAAAAATGCTAAATTATGCAGTATTCTGTTTATCCCATACAAACTTCCTTTGTGGGAGATTATGGATAACACTTATGGGATGCACGCTGTAAGGCACACACTCATTTAATCTTCATACCAACTCTAAGAGATTGGTCCTAGTATTTTCTCCGTTTTACACATGAGAAAGGCCAAGCATTAAAAAATTAAGTAACTTACCCAGGTTCACCCAAGTTGTTATGTGAGGGAATAGGAATTGAACTTGGGCTTCAGAGTCCACACTCTTAACCATTGTGTTACACATACTACCTCTCAAGATAAGTCGAGATGGAGGTATGAAGGAGTTAAAAAAAAGATAATTTAACATGTACTACCTTAGTTAAAGGAAAAAAATTCCCCCATCATTTTCACAGTCAATACCATAGTAGCTAAGAGTCATGGACGTTAATGATACAGTCTCACTTATATAATTTCTAAAATTACCTGTGAGGTAGATATTTTTATTATCCCCATTTTACATAGGAAGAAACAGAGAAGGGCTAAATAACCTTTCCAAATCATGTGGTAGATAATTTATGCAGCAGTCTTTTTTTTCAGTTTAATTTCTGTACTATTTAAAAGTTAACTTGACTGCTTTCTGAAATCTGTTATCTTTCTTTTAAGCAAAACTGGCGATTCTTCTAAAATCATTATCTTAACAGTATTTGAATTGCTTTATTTATATGTAAAGGGACATTCTGAAATCTTGACAACTGGAACACTGATCACTTGGCATTTAATTTCTGAAATTTAAAAAACATTGGTACTTGAATGTTTTCTAAAGAAATGTATTATAAAAACATGAAAAGGAAAGACAGTTTCTACTCTAAATTAATTATTGCAAGGTAGTGTTTTTCTCCACAGAAATTTAAAATCAATAGATCTTGTAAATATAGCAAGTAACAGACCTGAATTAACAAAATTATAAAGGACCTTTGGTTCAAAGATCTCAATGGCAAAATTTATCCTGAACATAAGCTAAAGCACCCCACCTTTCCAGTTATTTCAGTTGAATTGCATTAGGAGAATCCTGAAATAATCTTCCTCCTGATTATTGAGCATTCATGAACTCATCACAAGCCTCCTGATATCTTATCTAGCTATTATGGTATGCTTTATAGTCTAGTAAATATTTGCTAACAAGTCTATAAAAATTTTTATGGATATAATATTTATCTACCAAAAACTCATGGAAGAGGAGAGACTGAAAGCCTTCTTTTTTATAAAGTTACACTTAGTGAAATGCAGTTATGTGGAAAAGGAAAGTAAGGTACATGCATACACTGTAAAACCTGGCTTAAGTGAACAAGCTTGGTTTTTCAGATATTTATATTCCAAAGCCCAAGAAATGGATCATATAAGCTTTGTGGTTTTCTATTTCTATAAGCAAACACTTATGTGTTACAGAAATTGGAACCCCAATAAAAATATTGATTATCATAAAGAACAGGCTACTATAAAAACCCTGACATGCCTTGTTAAATTTCATTCAATAACTATTTAATAAGTTTTTGATACTGGCAAGGCATGTAAGTGCCAAAGGAGATGTATTTAAAGAAATAAATCAGGCCAGTTGTGGGGGGGCTCAAGCCTGTAATCCCAGCACTTTGGGAAGCCGAGGCGAGAGGATTGCCTGAGCCAAGGGGTTCGAGACCGGCGTAGGAAACTTGGTGAGACCTCATCTCTACAGTAAATAAATAAATACTAAATACGTAAATACATAACTACACAAATAAAAATACCAGGGCATGTGGCACACACCTGTAGTTCCAGCTACTTGAAAGGCTGAGGCGGAAGGATTGCCTGACCCCAACAGGTTGAGGCTGCAGTGGCCGTGAGCATGCCACTGCACTCCAGCCTGGGTGACAAAAAAAAAAAAGAAACGAAAGAAATCAGATGTTGGTTTTATTGCCTTCAAGGAATATACAGTGTAGCAAGAGTATTAGTTTATGTAACTAATAAGTATAACTATAGTTTACAGTAAACAACACTATTTTCTCCAACAAGTAAGATTATTTCTGGCAATGGTGATATCAGAGAAGTCTGCATAAAGGAAGTGGCATTTCAACTAGGTCCTAAATTCCCAATTGAATTCCACCAATAAACAGTAATTTGAACATAAACATAAATAAGTTTGAATGTGTATGGTAACAATGTTCAACATATTCTTAAGTAGAAATAACTCCTTATATATTTCAGAATTTTCAGACATTCTAGCCTTTTATTAAACATCCAGTCTTCATTACCTTCTCAATATGAAAATAAAAATAGCATTTTTTTCTTTGCTCTTTCTCAGTCGTACTCAAGAAATGTACATTATAGTATATACAATTGTGATATTACCATTACCACATTACTTTTCTCAAGAAACAAAGTCATGGAGCACTTAAGAGAAAATCAAAGCCGAGCTAAGTCTTGAGCCTATATTTGCCAACTCAATCATGCAAGTAAAATGTAGACTCTTGAATGAGTGAAACCTCTGAACTTCAGGAGCTACCTTGGAAATGAATCCACATTTGACTCCATCTCTCCATGACAGCAATAACTTCTAGAACTATGTCTACAGAGAATTATGGAGGGTACTTTTTCCTTGAATTCAGTTTGTCAATTTAATTGATACATAATTAGTTATGTACATAAACTAAATAAGCAATTTCATTTTTTTCCTAAGGAATTTTAAATAAAAATTTAGATTCAGATTCACTGAATTGACTGAAAGGTGATATACACATGGAGGCATCATCTCCTTCCCCTGTCTCGTATGTGCCAGCTCCAGTCATACCTAACTGCATACAGAGCCCCAGCTATGGCATTTCATGTGTGCACTCTACTGCCTTTGTGCCTCTGCAAATGTGTTCTCTCACCGAAGGGCCTAAAATGCCCTCATAGTCTAGTTTGGAAAAAGAAAGACAATTGGGTTGGGATTATTTTTCCCACATGATCACTAGACTTGAACCTTAGAAAATGAACACCATATCTTTTTTATTTCTCAAAAAGTATATTTCCTGTCTGATGGCATAGGCATGGCACACATTACATTTTCAGTAGAAGTTTACTAAGTAGGGTATAATATATAAGCTGAATGAGGTTGTATGGTATGAGGGGAAAAGTAATTCTTTGGAGCAAGCATTCCTTGGTACAAGGACAGTAACTTCATTTTCTGTTCATGTGATCTTTGACAAGTAACAATTTCTCTGGACCTCAGGTTTCTCAGATATGTAATGGATTTGTATGAGAGTTAAACCAAAAGTATGTAAAAATGTCAGGTATAATACCTCTTATATAGTTAGAACTTGGTACTTCTGAATGTTCTTAGTAGTTCAGGTAATAAATTCTGAGACTCAAAAAAAAAACATGTATTGGCCAAGTACAGCGGCTCAGCCTATAATCCCAGCATTTCAGGATGCTGTGGAGAGAGGATTACAAGTCTGGGGGTTTGAAACAAGCCTGGGCAACTTGATGAGACCTCGTTTCTATAATAAATCAAAAAATAAGCCAGGCATGGTAGCATGTGCCTGTAGTTTCAGCTACTTGGAAGGCTAAGGTGGAAAGATAGCCTAAGCCCAGCAGGTCGAGGCTGCGGTGGCCGTGAGCATGCCACTGCACTCTAGCCTGGGTGACAGAGTGAGACTCAAACACCCCCCCCCCAAAAAAGACATGTATTAAAAGAAAATATTAATAAAATATATGTAAGAACAGGGAGACAGCTGATATTTGCCAAATGTATATCTGACAAAGGCCTAACATCTAAGATCTACAAGGAACTCAAATGTGTTGAAAAGAAAAAAAACCCAGCTCTATTACAAAGTGGGCAAAAGATATGAATAGGCATTTCTCAAAAGAAGACATATGAGCAGCTAACAGATACATGAAAAAATGCTCAGCCTCACTAGTCATCAAAAAATGCAAAATAAAACTACACTGAGATACTACCTAACTCCAGTCAGGATGGCCATCATCAACATCTCAAAACAATAGATACTGGAGAGGATGCAGGGAAAAGGGAACACTTCTACACTGTTGGTGGGAGTGTAAACTAGTACAACCTCTGTGGAAAACAGTTTGGCGTTTCCTAAAAGGTCTAAAAATCGACCTTCCGTATGACCTTGCAATCTCCCTACTGGGAATATACCCAGAGGAGCTCAAGTCATTCTATTAAAAAGATATCTGCACACACATGTTTATTGCAGCATTGTTCACAACAGCAAAAACATGGCACCAACCGTGCTGCCCATTGAAAGAGGACTGGATTTTAAAAAATGTGGTACATGTACACAATGAAATATTATGCAGCCATAAAGAAGGACAAAATTATGAACTTCACAGCAACTTGGATGGACTTAGAGTCTATAATACTGAGTGATCTATCACAGAAACAAAGAACTGAGTACCACATGTTCTCACTCATAAGTGGACCTTAAACAATTATCATAATACTATAAGAAAAGGATTGGCAGTAGTGAGAAATTGCCAGGGGTGGGGGACAGGATTGGCAGTAGTGGGATTCTACCTGGGGTGGGGGCACACATCTCATCAGCAAGGGTACCTGCATAACAAACATTTGTATACTTAACCCTGAATTGTACCCCACATCTTTAAAATAAAAAATTTAAAATATATATATGTATATATTTTTCCACTTTGCCTTTTTAGCTTCATTATTCCCTGAGCTGATAAAACAAACTTAGCACATGTTTTTTCCAAAATGCTACCTCACAGACATGTCTCTTCCAAAATGCTACCTCAGAGCTGAACTTAAAGCTTGGTCTACAGTCTGAGATATCAAATTTGAGAATACAGTAAAAAGTCAATTCAGCAAACATATCCAAGTATCATATACTACGTTAGGTGAAGTAGATACAAAAATGGGTAATGCATGGGTTCCTTCAAAAAAGTTAGGAATAGTAGGAATATCCCATAATTTTATTAAGAAATATAAATGACAGCATACCATCCTAGGAAGTATGTCATATTGTCATCAAAGATAGAATGTGGGATTCTGTCTTAACCTATGGTCTGATTTGATGGTTCTTTTATGTAAGATACAAGATGTTATTGAGATCAACACCCCAGTATTTTAAATGTAGACAAATTTTCTTACATTGAATTGAGATATCCAAAAGATTGTGTTTATTAGTAGTAAATTTTTAATCTTTTCTAAGAATCAACACTGGCTTTACTTTATCATTTTTAAGGAAGTTACAATGAACTTAATTGTTGAAACTCTGTAAGAAATATCAATGATAAACAGATTCCAGAAAAGTATAGTTATAGCTAGGAATCAAGTAAATTAAATTAATAACAGTTTACTAAGTGCCTGCTGTTTCCTAGGTGCTATGGTGTGAAAAATAAAAGAATACTCCAAGATGCTTCAAATATCTTAGATTCTACTTGGAAAGACAATATCCAAATTTGAATTCAGACTAAATGAATTTTTCTCAATTCCCCCAAAGAGGTGGTCTGCTACTATAGCCCCGTGGACTTATTACACCGTATAGTAATTTCTTGTTCATGTGTGTTTCCTACCTTTATTAGACTATGAGCTCCTTGAGAGTGGGAGCTGTCTTAACTCTTCTTTGTATTTTGTTTAGCATCTAATAGAAAACCTGGTACATAGTCAAGATATCTTAATTGTTAAATGCAGTTTTTTAGTGAATTTAGGTAATAGTTCAAGAAGGAAGTGTTATCCTTTAAAAAAAAAAATGCATGACTGACTACCAAATGAAATGTTGAGGCAAGAATTGTTAACAGTAGTTTGCTTCATTTTAGTTCAATAAACATTTCTCATGCTTCTAATATATGAAGAAGCAAAGCTAGGTTCTGGAATTAGACATGGCTCGTGGCCTCAGGTTGTTTTCCATATAGATTTAACTGACAGTCCGCTCTAATCTGGAAACAAATTGATACACATACCATACTATATGCTAAGATATGGTCAGAGAGACATACACAGATACAGAAATACAGAGAAAAGTGCTTGAAAGAGTCATGAGGTTAGGAAAGTAAAAAGAAGAGAAGGAACATTTTGACTTCAGTACACTTGGAGAACTGTAAAGGCAATAAGAGGGCAGAATTAGGAAACATGGAAAGGAATTTTCTGAAGTGGGTAAAATACATTGCTCTAGTGTTAGCACACTATATATGGTCTTGATGACTAGTAGTTCCTTTTTAAAAAAGTGAAAGAATTAGACAAATATGGGCAGGATGATATAAATAGCAATTCTACCAAATAGATTTTAGAGACCCCATTGAATAATTTGCTTATGAAAAGGTTAACATTCCTCTAGAGGCGAGAATATCTTTATTTAAATATACTCAGAAATTTCTACTAAGTACATGAATTATATAAAACCTCCACCACTGTTTTCAGGTATCATGTGTGTAGAATAATGAAGAGGTACAAAAAGAAGAAATATTTAACTGAGCTTTTTAGGAATATGAGTGTATGTGTTTACTAACACACAAGGAATGAGAGCACTAGAATAACAGTCCCTCTAGACTTTAGATAAAGCATGAGAAGCAACACATCTTTGAAGTAGAAGAACCAAGTGGTGGCCAAGAGAAAGTCTGTATCAACGGGCTGGCATGAGAGTATCAGTGGGTTTCAGTCTGGAGGATTCTTGTGAGTTTCTGTTGAGTTTTTGAAATGAAAATGAGTGCTCTATTCTTTATGCTATGACACATTTAAAGCAAGCAGAACTAAGCACTAAAGACAAGCTTAAACCTTTCTATTAACTACCAAAACAATACCTACACATTATTTTGAAATGACCCTGATTCTTTCTTTACTATAGCATATTGCTAGTGTTCAGATGTCATGAGCTTATTCTCTCATGGATTTATTGGTGTGTGTTTAGTGACACACTACCCTGAGCATTCTTCTGGGTGTATTGCATGGCAAAGCGTCTACCATCACTTCTCCTTAACTGTGTGACCCCTTAACTGTGTGACTCTAGGCAAATTTATTTAACTTTTCTGTGCCCTGGTCTTCTCATCTGTAAAGTAGGGATGATAATGATTGTAAAATGAATAGCTAACAGTTATTGAGTGCCTGGTACAGGCACTATGCCAAAATGTTTTACACAAATGATTTCTAAATAAAATGTTCAAAAAAACCATTGAGGTAAGTACCAGTCTAATCACAATTCCTGAAGGTAAGAAAATTGAGGCAAGGAATTTATGTAACATGCTAAAGGTTGGTAAAAATCCTTCTCAAACTTTGACAAATATGATGATAAGTGGGCTTTTTCAAAGATCTCATGGAAAGGCAGAAATGGTGGCATCGGAAGGAACATGTTCTGACTCCCTGGTTCATCCAGAATGCAAATCAATGAATAGAACCTATAGCTTGAATTAACACCACAGCTTCCACAGTGTGAACTTGACTTTGCCTTTGACAAAGAAATTCATCCAACTGCCAAAACCACTTACATTTCTCAATGCCATTGGCTCTCTCTTTTCTAATTTATCTAGTTATAATTTGTATCTTTTGTTGCATGCTGATTGTAAAAAGAAAAATCTAATAATGATGAGAACAATAAAGAAGAAAGCTTCCCCAAAATGCTATCACACAGAAATAATAATCATCAGTTATTTAGTTATGCTGTTTCCATACCTTTCAACTCATACCCATGCATATTCATTGATTTGGATATATTAGGTTAGAGTACTAAGAGGAAAAGTAAAGCAGGATAAAGAGCCGAGAGTGGAGGGGGTCACCTTCTTAAATTATAGTAAGTATAGATATTTGAGTGAGGCTCTTTTATTTGAACCTGCGTTCTTCTGTGTTTTGTGATATTGTGATTTTAAAAGGTGACCTAAGTGTATGGCATATTTTAAATATTCCATAGAAATTTTAAGATAGGTACTTTCTAGTTTAGATTATGAACAGTTTGTTTTAAAACTGAGTCTATTATTTGGGTAACCCTCTCTGTTAATCGTTCAGAATCAGATAAGAGATACAGATCCTCTTGCTAGAAAAGTGTGAATACACTCACTTTGCACATGATTTCAGGAGGTTCCTGGCCCCCCAAAAGGCTCCTACCTTGTCTCCTATGTCTCACCTCCTTACATGCTTCATTTCAGCCATGCTGGCACTGCTTTGAGGAGTCCACAGAGTCCTTGATTGGCTGGTGGCAGCAGGAGTGAAACCAGGAGCCCAAGATCCCTGAGAAAACTCCTGACACACAATGGTCCCTCCCTCACACTCACCACACAAGAAACCCAATAAATATTAGCTCCAGAAGTAGCCACCAGTTTCCTGTAGCAGAATAAAGCAGACAGGAAGAAGGAGGTCTGGACTCAAACCCTCTGACTAGGGTGGAAGAGGGAGTAACAGGACAGACCTATCTGAAGCAGTAAGAGGAGAGGCACACTGGCTGGTAGACCATTATATCCAAGGGATAGAGCCTCAGACTACAGGTGGTGGAAGGTTAATAAACATAGAGTCAGGAGTTGCCAACAGGTAGGCAATGAACAGAGATAGTAGCCAGGAAGAGTTGCTTAACATGGTCGGCAGGCAGCATTAGAAAGCGCCTTTGTCACAAGGTTGCATTTCACAGCCATCTAGGAAGGTCAAGGCGGTGACCTAGCTCTAAAAGAACTAGTTTACTAGAAGGTTCATGGCAAGAGGATAAGTCTAGAATAAAACATGGACTCAATTACTGGAACCCAAGTACTGACTACAGTGCACTGAGCTAAAACCTAAACCACCTTTACTGTGTTCAGGATTGTTCCAAAGAGATGGCAAATGGAATTGAAGCAGAATGTGAGGTCAAATGACCAGAGCCGTCAAGAGAGAAGGCACCAGAACTGAGAATTGGTCAGAGTCCAATCAACAATACTAAATGCAAAGGGTTGCTATGAATGTCCAAGGAGATCATGAACAAGAAGGGCCTTTGAAAGAATACACTGTTAAAAACAAGGATTTAGTGCAGTTTCCTAGTACTTAAAAAACATTTATACTTGAAAGTACTTGGTACTTATTGTGCATTTTGGTACAAAAGGAAAAGAGCTAGCTACTGGTGTCTGCTTGTTCAGTATAATATGTTGAGACATATTGACACCAAGTAAAGGAGGAGGGAGGGTAATTTGGATCTAGAAAAGGAAGTTTACACAGGGCTGGATTTCCAACCCCCATCTTTCTCTCTGCCATCAGATTGCTCCTCCAATGACACCACAGACCTGCTTTATTTCTGTGCAGCTGATGCCCTGTCCAGGCTGATATTTTTCTAACTGACAGTGAGTGTTCTTGCCAAATGCCAGGGCCCATAGTCACATCTGTTTGTCTCTCTGCAGCTTGTCCGAGGCTACTTGGGAACACATTTTATCCAGGGGGCAGCTTTAACTAGGTCTAATTCTTTGGAAAGCCTCTATTTGTAATTGCATACGATGAAGAGACAAGTTCCTATTGTCTTCTCTTTAATATTATTGTGTTTGACACTGCCTGCTTCAGTCCTGTCAGCCCATGTCAAAAGCCAAGTTTTCAGGCAAGGTGGTTTTCACTAGGGTTTTTGTTTTGTTTTTTTGTTTGTTTTACTTTTTCCCCTTCAGATAAGATGCCTAGCTTCCTACCACCACACCATTTAAAGGATAGCTTGCAGCAAATGATGGGGAAAAATCAAGTGAAGTCTGTTTAAAAAGCAAAATACAATGGAAAGACTTCTTTTTTAGTTCTGTGTTTCTAATATTTAATAGAAAAATTTTCAGAAATAATACACAGGAAGTCATGTTTCAAATCATAACTAACAAATCCGTGACAAAACAGCATTATTTCTTTATCCTTTCCGCTAAAGATATGTTAGTTCTGATCTGTCTTCCTCACTTCCCCAAGCAACAACTCCAGCTGAAACAAGCAGACTGAACTAGTTGACTGGTGTTTTTCTGACAGTGACTTACAGAAGAATCTTAATATTTTTTATGATAACTTTGGGTCTGTTCATAGGACATTGTATCATGATTCTCAAAATGCCACAGAAAAAAGACAAAAACATGCCAACTGTCACCTTGAGTAGTCATCCAACTGCTCTGCTTTGCAAAGACAAATGACTCATTTAGACTGAAGAAACAAGGCTGCCTTTGAGACATTCATTGATTTTAAATTAAAAAATAACTGCTATGCTTTACATTAAGAGTGACAACTAAATAACAGAGTAGACCTTACTTAGTGTTATTTGTAGCAACTCCACTGCACCTGTCTGAAAGAAGGGGGGGAGAGGGGAGCCTAAATAGGGTAATCTTACTGATCAATAATCCAGATCTCTCAATGTGCCGCAGCAGATAGTCAATTCTTTATAAAATTACTGAAATACAGCTAGCTGTTTTTCTTATGGCTAAGGTCCTCAGGTTCAATGTTACTGAGTTTATTAACTTTAACTTTATTCTCCTTGAACATTTGTCTCTTTTCCTTGATGCAGCTGTGTTGGGGGCTTTGTAAGGGGAGTTGAATGAAAATGTTATATTCCATTTGCTCTATAAAGATACCCCAAAGGGAAATTTTTGTCCTGCAGATGGCAAAAGGTTTAGAAGAGGGAGTTAGTTATTCCCGAAGTTTTTTTCCTGCTATCTTTATAAACAGGCATTCCTACTAAATTTTGAAGAAACAAAAAAAAATTAAGGTAATACTGACTTGTGAGAGTATTTTCCAAACAGTTAGAATACCCCAATTCTAATCATCTAACACAAGAACAATGTAGTAGATATTAGCAGTATTAATAGTCACAATGAACACCTACTAAGTGTCAGACATTTGGGTATTTCTTCTGATTATTTTTAAAAATGTGTTTCTTAAGAGAGTTGCTCTTAATAATAATGCTAATAGTTTTTTAGCTTAGTTAGAGATTTAAATGTGTCTGAAAGTAATAAAACTAGGCTTAGTGTTTTTTAAATTTGTATTGATATGTAATATGTATAAATACGGGTTGTATATGATATTTTAATATACTTATACAATGTATAATAATCAAATCAGGGTTTTTAGGATATCTACCACCTCAAACATTAAACATTTATTTATGTTGGGAATATTTCAATCCTAATTTACTTATGTTGGGAATATTTTCATTTCAAGGCCACACTTCAGAATTCAGATTCCCAATTTATGCCTGTTTTCAGAATGGTACTTTCCCCTCCTCATCAGTTATTTCTGATATCTGAGCCTGTCTGGTATATTCTCTGCAAGAGGTCAGCTGTACTCCAGTCTTTGCTAAGGGGAGATTTCAAGAGGGATAAGATATGTGAAAGAATCGTTTTTGGTTTTGGTTTTGTTTTACAAAAAGGTAATGTCATGACTCTCATACAGATATAAAGTGGATATGTGGTAAAGATTTTATTTAGTTAATTAATTAATGAGGGAACCAGGCAGATGTTATAACTGTTTCAAAGGAGAATTCAAAGAAGCACACATTTAGATGGAGTAAAAGAATATTGAAATGAATGTGCAAATGTACACAAAAGTAGCTTTTCCACAAGAAGGAGAGTTGTCCTTCCACAGAATGGAATTCATTTGCATTTCTATAGTCAAGAATTATTTCCCCTAGAATTGGAATTAGATGACTGAAAGAGTATACTGTAAAAGCATAATTTTTCCATTAAAACACAAATTTTTTCCTACCTGGGAAAAAACTGTACTCCATGCAACATATTTAGAACTGTTATAAGGACTAAATAATATAATCTGACTTTATCTCTCCTCTCAATCTTTAAATTCTTCCAATAATAGAAATAGGACTTTCCTTTTTTTAAAATTTTCCATCTCATCTTTCCTCTTCTCCCCATTTTTACCACTACTGGAATCTTATGCTAAGTCCATAGCAGACACTAATAAATGCATGATGAATATGTCAATGAATTAATTTTAAATATGTAAAAAAGTATATCTTCTCTGTGATGTAATTTTTAAAATTTTATGTATGATCTTAAAAAGTAGATGTGGTCATAGCCATTTATTTTTCTTGGCATCATGAGTCAAGACCAGACCTCAAAATCTAGTAAACATGTTAACAGACATTTTGGGAACAAAGCTAAGTTAGTCATTATCAGAATAAACTAATTTTTGAAATATTTTAATAATTATAAGTATGTATTCTATAACAGAGAAACAGTATACACTTAATAAAAAGGGAAGAGAACACTAGGTAAATGCCCCTTTACTGTTAAGCTATGTTGGCAGATTTTCATGGTTTTTTTTGTTTGGTTGGCTGGTTGGTTTTTGCTGTTTTTGTTTTTTTGTTTTGTTGGCTGTGTGTGCCCCTTGGATTATCCAGTTCATTCACTGTAACTATATTTTGTGTTTTTAGATAGAAACTATATTTGAAATAATTTTACTCGCCAGCACTAACTTTTTCTTATATTTAAAAATCTGAGTATTTGTGTATAAATATACATCTTGGTGTTAACCTGAATTAATTAATTTTAGTTAGTTGATATTTTTCTTCATCTGGTAGTCTAGGTGTTTTCAAATTGGGTTCTGTAAAACCGCAGGATATACCAGGGGGAATAAGAGGCAGTTAGAAGCCCAAACTTCACCTTCATGAATCCTACTTATGTAGTTAACCCCCATTTGTATACCACATCTCTATAAAAAAAATTAAATTAAATTAAATTAAATTTTTAAAAAACCTCAGGATACTGCCAGATATCTCTAAACATTACTAAAAGATCATGTGCTATCATAAACATGCTTCGTTTATTACTGCTTTATGTTTCCTGGGTCTTAACCCAACCCTCTCAAGGATTATGATCTAGGAAATTAACACAGAATCCTTCCATAGCTTAAAAAGTTTGAAGACTTTTAAATTCTTTTCATCTTTGTATTATCCTTTCTTGGTTTCCACTTGGGTCATTTCTTATTTTCTCAAAACTTTTTAATTTAGGAGAAGAAGATTAGACAGAATAGGATGTGAGGGTGATCTGGCTGTACCCCATTGATCGCCAGAGTTGATTTGGCTGATCTGGCGGGCTAGGCAAGTGTCCCCTTCCTCTCTCACTGCTCTGTGGGTGTCCCTCTCAAAGTTGTGCACTTGGTCAAAGAGGACAGCCATCCCAGCTAGAGGAAGACCGTTCTTTAGCCAAGCGTATCCAAATAGCTGTACACCCCTGCTAGAACCTCCAAACAAGCTCTCAAGATTAGACAGAATAATCTAATTATAACTGGTTCCAAGAATTACAGAAGGTCCAGTTCTCAGTTCTTATATATCATGTCTTTACAAATATAATCCAATATCCTGTTAGATGGTTTAGTAGCAGTAGACCAGCATTAACACATTCAAATTATGTTTTCTCACCTAGCTAATAAGTAATCAACTAAAGAATTTTAATAATATGAATTATAAGGGAAGCACCACTATTTCCTTCTATTTAAAATGTTTTAAGAGAATTCACTGCTGCATAATATCCTAAAAGAAATTGATCATACTTTTCCTGTAATAAATGTTGTTCTGACAGTAAAACATTAGTAACCAATTGATAACCTAGCAACAATATTGTGATCTCTTTAGATAATTAATCTTAGCTATTTTCCTGTCAGAAGCAACAGTGCTTGATTTTATGTTGAGCCAGAAAGATAGCCAGTTTTGAAAATTAAAAAGCATTCCTTTTATATTATTCATTCCAGTAACAATTTATGATGGCACATTTAGCTGCTGAACGCTTGTCAACAAACGTAATTATGTTTCGATATAAACAAGATTGGTGATTTTACTATGCAGCTCCATCTTTGTTGAGAATGTTTTGATTTAGGTTCAGATGATACAAGCTGTGTATTTATGTGTCATTTTTTTCCTCCTTTGTTAATAGTTTTTTCTGATAATTACTCGTAGGCAAACAAGCATGCATTTAGGATCCTTATGCACAGGAGATATCAAACGGAGAAGAAAAGCCGCACCTTTGCCTGGACCTACCACAACAGGTAAAACAAAAGAGGGGTTAGAGTGGAGTACAAATGTGTAGTTCCTAAAACATCAAGAATAAACTATAGATAACTCTTAATCATTTGCACCGAAGAAGAGGCACAGTGGCAAGAAACTATTAAAACAAATCATAACAAAGCCTACATTTGTGTAACTCCTAAACCCAAGCTCTTTCCATGACAATGTTATTGCAACCTCTTTGTGAGAATATATATAAAGATTGTCCTGTTGCACATGCAGACTTGAACCCACTATTAGATGCCTTAAATTTTATAGAAGATTTGTCTAGGTAGAAATACAGAATATTCATGAATTACTTCTGATATATCTCTTCATATAGGAACTTAGAACCACATTTTAGATCCAATACATGTCGTAAGTTCTTCAATGCAGATCCTTCATAAGACAAGGATAAGATTCTTTAACATCCCAATTCCAGTCAGGAGGTACTGCATGTTTCTTGTGTAGATTTTCCAGGTAACCAACCATTAAAATATTCACAACACACCTGCCCAAATGCAGAGTGTTGTGTGAGAATACAAAACTTCAAAGGCTGTATCTTTGGCCTCAAGAAATGTACAAACTTGTTGGGAAAATGAGGCATAAATAGATGAAATGAGGTTAATAGCAAGACATTCAAAAAGTATAGCAACAGCCTCAAAACACAAGACCCCGTGTGTGGTAGATGCAAACCTGGCTTATGCATGTGGCAATTGGGCTTCCAGTCCCAGCTCTGCAGCAATCTTTTAGCATCATCTTTGCTTATTTAGACATTAGTGTTAGATTTTAAAATCTCTCATTTCTACCTTTAAAAAAAAATCATGTTGTTCTTATAACATGCCATTCTAATAATGAGTGGGGTATAAGGAAAACCACAAGTGCTCAGCAGAGGGAAGTCACTGTAGACCAGAGGGAACAGGAAGCCTTCCTGAAAAATCAAAGACTCTGCTAGTGAAGGGTGTGAATAAGATTAGTGTGTATAGCAAAATCTTATGTAAGATCAATGATAAGGGAGGCACAGATAAAAGTCAGTGATAGGAGGAAGCCAGCTGGGCATTAAAATGTAGACACCCACATATGAATAAACAATAGCTAACCATAAGGGATTTGAAATGTAGCAAACTCTGATTGTGAGAAAATGCTTTCCAGTGTAGATACTTGATCAGTTACAAAGTTACAGCCTTGGCCTATTGCCTGGGATTCTTAACCGTTCAGATTTATAAACTTTCTCTTAACTTCATTTAGGCAACCTTTTATAGGAAAAGTGATTTTAATTGTAGAGTATGAAAATAAGATTCATATCAACAGGAGAATAAGCAGTGAAGAAAAAAAATATTTGTGAGTTCAAAGGAAAAAAAGATGTGAAGCTTACATTCTCTATTTAGGGAAACTATTCCAAGTTCTGCACTAGAAAAATTAAGAATAACTTAAAATTGGAGCCCTTCTAATGTAGTTATTCCATATAAGGGGCTATATTATAAAATTATGATCTTCATCTTTTTTGGCTATACTGAATTTTTAAGATTTGGAATTAGGAAATACTTGTGCACGTGTAGAGTGTGTTTGTATTTATGTAGAATAATAACTTACTGGGTACATAATATGATTTATTTTATTTTATCTTAGCAACAACTGTGTGAAGTAGATATTGTTATCATTGCTATACAGATTATAAAACTAAAATGCAAAGAAGTGTTAGTTTAGCTACCTAAGAAGATAAAATTTTTGAGTGCAGGGGCAATTTCAGACCTACATCTGTGTAACTCATAAACCCAGGCTCTTTCCATGACAATGTTATTGCAAACTCTTTGTGAGAATATACATATAAAGATTGTCCTGTTGCACATGCAGACGTGAACCCACTATTATATGTCTTAAATTTTATAGAAGATTTATCTAGGTAGAAATACAGAATATTCATGAAATACTTCTTATATATCTCTTAATACAGGAACTTAGAACCACATTTTATATCCAATACATGTCATAAGTTCTTCAATGCAGATCCTTCACAAGACAAAGATAGGATTCTTTAACATCCCAATTCCAGTTCAGTGGTCCCCTGAATTGTCGTATCTTTCAGTGATTCAAACATTAGAGGCAGAAACAGTATAAGGACAATCTTAGGAATGCTACTAAAGCACCTTAGTGGCAGCAATAAGGAAAAGAAAATGCCGGGGTCATGTCCTAACACTGTGAACATATGTGAAGTGAGAAGGAAAATGCATAATGGTTAAGAAGAAGATAATATAATTATTTCTACAAGGTGATTTTGACGTTACAACTCAGTAACATCAGAGGAAATCATTTATACAGAGTATGGGTACAAACATTAAACTTTAGCCTAAAACAGTTTTTCTCATAAGCTTACACCAGCATATTTCAGACATTGTATTTCAAAATTGTGATTCTCTTAAAATTCAGGATTTGAATTTTTACTTAAAAGATAAAATTCATAGAAATATAATGCATTTCTAATTACTCAAAAAATAATAGAGTAGGAGAATTATGTTACACATTTTTTAACACTTTTTAAAAACTCTATTCATAACTGATTCTCTCAAAGAGGAAGAGATTGAGGTTATTTAAAAGTCCTCAGTTTTAAATAGAATATCTTCTAGTACTAATGAATCAACTCTAAGGTGAAGATTATTATCTAAATTCAAGAAAGAAATGCTTTTGCATAAATACACTTTAATAATGAGGTTATGAATCCTCTATCGTCTTATCTCTGAAAATTACAATTTTCAAATTCTGGAGTATAGTCAAGCCACAACGTAAAGAGTCAGTTATATCTGTAAACTCCTGAAGTTGAGCCAAAGACAATATTCTTGCCACTTTACAGACCCTTGCAAACCTCCCAAAAAAACACATTGAATTGTGATATATTTTCACAATTCCTTTTGCCTTTAACCAACATTAAATCAAAGCTGGAAAAAGTGCAGGAGAAGATAACTCTTTTTTTCATTTAAAATACTGCTAGCTTAAATAAGAATTAAATTACTGCTAGCTTAAATACTGTCTGATAATCCTCTCTGACTTTTATGTGAAATATTATGCACTCAAATTGCAAGTTTAGAAAGGATGTGCCCAAAAATTGTCAGAAAACTATAACTAGGCACTTTAACGTAAATCCAAATGGAGTTGTATAACAATTTATGACTCTAAGGATTACATGTTATATTCATAATAATAATTTTTTTATAAAATACTTAAACTCCCCTATGAAATTAATAATCCAGAATTGTTCATGTTTACCTGGTAGTATATTGAAAATTTTTCTCACCCTCTTTTAGCAATAGCATTGAAGCATAATTTCAGTTGCTTTAGAAGACTCTAGACTAGCCAGCAGTGTTATCGCTTGAACATTTATTAATTGTGACAGGAACACCAAATTTATTTCAGTGCTTGAGCTTATTTACTGCTCTTTCACCTTTGTATTTTGTATTGACAAAGTAAAATGAATATTGATAAGGTTAGATATTGATTTTTTTAATGTATAGCCTGTTCTCTGACTCATTCAAAGTCACATACCAAAAGATAGTGGATGTCTCAGTAGCAAAGGATGTAGATTTACTATTATAAAATTGAGAACTATCGAAGCAAGAAGGTTTGCCAGCAGAATGCATTTTATAGTTTGAAAAATGTCATCTGTAAAGGTGAAGAAAAGCAGTGAACAAAATAGAAGGAATATTATTAACACTTTTTTAAAGGCAGTCAGCAATGTTGGTTGTGGTCTATGTTTTTGGAAGAAGTCATAACTCATTGAGATATAGTAGTAAAAATACTTAAATATGTTTATTGAGATTTTGTGGCTACCACATTTTTTAAAAAAATGTATTGTCCATTATGCAGTACCAAATTCAGTGTCATCCACAATTAATAATGCCTGTTACTATTTTTCTTTCTGCTAAAGTCATATCATAATTAAAATATTCATTATAAGAAGTCAGCCTTTTTCCTAAACATTTTAAGTTATGCAAAAGAAATGCCTTTTGCAGTTTAATGTCTTGGTACACATACTGTTCCAGGGGAACTGTGTTTTCATGAACATGTGAGATTGCATTACAGCTTTTTGTAACTTTTCAACTTATTCTTCCATAGTCTATTGATATTTCAATAGGAAAATAATCTTCATGAATATTTAAGGCAAGAAAGGCAGTTTGTAAATAATAATGGGTGAAGACTTTTAAAACATTGACTTATAATTTAAAGTCCTACCAAATATAATCAGGAAATGTGTGGTGTAACCAACCTCCTTTTCAAAGTGCTAGAATCCTTCACTTATCCAACTTCATCTTATCAGTAATTATATTTTATTTTCATTTATCACTGGATACTATGACTACTGTAGATTATCTTATCTCTTTCAGGATCTTTAAACTTCCAGTGGGTTGTTGTCACTAATTTTGAAACCAGACTATATCAGAATATATAGCAAAAGCCTAAGCAATATACAAGCCTTTACCTTTTGACACACCACCAAACCACTCTTCAGATATGTCTTCTAGTAGGCTCTTTTTTATTTATATGAAAATATAGTTTATTTACAAAGTAAATTAGAGAGAGATTCACCTCCGTAAGGTAGCGGAGGGGACCAAACCTGGAAAAAACATGGCGGCCATACCTTAAAGAGCACACTGCCACACCAGAGTTTAGTAAAGCAATGGTGAATGGCTGCTCCAACCTTTTAAACTTTTCCCTTGATGGGGGCAGATCATTAAAGTTATTGAGTGGTGGTCTGCTTCACATCATCACAGAGGGGCCAGGGAAGCGCAGGTACTGACAGCAGGTGATGGGCGGCAGGCAGATGGGTGAATCAGTCACATGACTGCAGCCATGTTGATGGGATGCAATATGTCTCCTGTTCTAGAAACTGTTTCTCCACTGTAATAAAATATGGTATTGTAGGCTTGATGCGATGCAAAACCCGTGGATTCTTTGGCTCGTTTTTTTTTTCTTTTTTCTTTTGAGTTGGAGTCTCATTTTGTCGCCCAAGCTGGAGTGCAGTGGCACACTCACAGCCACCTCAGTGTCGACCTGTTGGGCTCCGGCGAGCTTTCCTTTTGGCTCATTTCTAAAATGAATTTTAGAGCAGCCAGCAAAATTTTCTTGAAAAGCTCATTAGTGAAAGGAGAGAGAAAAGACAGGGTGACGTGCCAGAGCTGGCCAGGGTTAAAAAAGCCACCTCTAGTAGACTCTTAATAAACAGTTCTCCATTATCATTCAGTACAGGAAACACTTAAGGACAGGGCAAGCACACATAAGATAGAAAACAATTGCTGCTTCCTGATGAACGGTTAAATAATGAGAAAACGCTCAAACTACAGCATACCTGAAAATGCTGAATAATATGTCAAGCCATCTTTTTAGATGCGTAGTTGCGAAAAGAAAAGAGAGGAAAAGGAAAGAGGGAGAGTTTCAAGACCAAAAATGGCCCTGAGTAGCCTCCACACCCATGCACACAATTGCCAAGCTCGAAAACCTTGAGGCTTGGTTGTTGGTACCCCTGTGGAAAGGGAGCCAAGCCTGGAGGGAGAAAAGACAGGGTGACGGGTCTCCTGTTCTAGAAACTGTTTCTCCACTGTAATAAAATATGGCATTCTACAGGGCTTCTTATCCAGTCAGAACTTCTAAAAACCTCTATCCTCAAAAATGGGCAGACTAAAAACAAAACCTACCTACATACACAGGGAAATATAAAGAATCTCGTTTCTACCTGGGATCCAAATAGAAAATTCTGCCAAGATTTGTAACCAAGAGGCTGCCGTCATGTGAACTTATAATTTAAAATTATACTAAGATGGCCAGGATTGCCTGAACCCGGGGATTTGAGACCAGCCTGGGCAACTTCGTGAGACATCATCTCTACCGTAAATCAGGAAAACTAGCCGGGCATGGTGGTGTGCATCTGTAGTTCCAGCTACTTGGAAGGCTGAGGTGGAAAGATTGCCTAAACCCAGCAGGTCAAGACTGTGGTGGCCATGAGCACGCAACTGCACTCTAGCCTGGGTGATGGAGTGAGACCCCAACTCAAAAAAAAAAAAAAAAAAATTATACTAAACCAAAAAAATTAACATTAGAAACTGGTCTCTGAAGCAAATGCAAAACCACTCTAGAGGTATATGTCTTAAATACAGCTCTCGAAGAAGCACCACAAATAAAAATCCACTGAGGATGATCTCATAAACCAAAACTATAAAATGAGTTATGCCAACAGATTAAAAATGAACGCGAATAACTGTGGGGAAAAAAAAGACAGATGTGGTAAGGAACCAAGTAAAACTTTGAGTTTATTTTATTTATTAAGAAAATATTTTGGAAATTATAAAAATGACTGGATGGGTTAAATGACAGATTAGATACAGCTGAAAATATGTGAATTTTAAGAGAGATGTGAAGAAGAGAGATCTCTGTGCTACCTAGAAGTAGAATCTTAATAAGCCTAGAAGTAGCACACAGAGATAAAAAGATGGAAAATATAAAAGAGAGGCTGAAGGACATAGGAGAGTGAAGTCCAACATATGTCTCATGGAATTTGCAGAAGGAAAAGTAAAGAAAATAAGGAGGTAAAATATTCATAAAGATAATACAAAATGTTTAGAAAGGAATGTAAACATGAATCTTTTTTTTTTTTTTTTGAGTTGGAGTCTCACTCTGTCGCCCTGACTGGAGTGCAGTGGCCGCTCCCGGCCACCGCAGCCTCGACCTGCTGGGCTCCAGCGATCCTTCCGCCTCAGCCTTCCAAGTAACTGGAACTACAGGCGCACGCTACCACGCCCGGCTGATTTTTTGATTTATTGTAGAGATGAGGTCTCGCTTGCCCAGACGGGTCTCGAACCCGCGGGCTCAGGCAATCCACTCACCTCAGCCTCCCAAAGTGCTGGGATTACAGGCTGAGCCACCGAGCCCGGCTGTAAACATGAATCTTAACATTCAACTAGTACAGATGTATATCAGGACATATTCACAAATTAAGTCTTATCTAGATACATTGTAATAAAAAATAAAAAACTTCAGAACACCAAAGACAAAGAGATTAACTTAAAAGCAGCCAAGGAGAAAAAAATGCAACCTACCTAGGAATGAAATGATAGTATAGCAAACTTAAAAACAGCAGTACAATACAGAAAGGCAAGAGATAATGTTTCAAAGTGCTAAGATAAAATAACCTTATCAACCTAAACTATTTTATACAAGAATGGGGTGAAATAAAGTCATTTCAGAAAAAGCTGTTACTAAATTTGATAGTTCATGTAGAAGAAAACAATCAATTTTTTAAAAGATGAAAATCAGGAAAGACTGGTGAGCAAAGAAATTGTTAAGCATATTTGAACACAAAGCTAAACTAATATTGAATGTATAAAAGTAATAATAGTGATGGTGACAGTTACCATGAAGGTGATTAATCTGGATGTATAAAAGTAAGATAGAACTAAAACTCTGGATAATGAATATGCAAAATGTGAGGGAATAACATGTTGACATGTTGTTTTAAAAGTAATCACCAAAAGGATAGAAGTGTAGTATATAGTTTTCAAAGTAGTATAAGCAAGCAGTAAATGCCAGAAAGGAGGAAACAAAAATGCAGAGAAAAAGCAAGGTTGCTAGCATTAAATAATATAGTATAAATAAATCTAAATATATCAGTAATTACAATAAATGTAAATGCAGTAAATGCGTTGGTTAAATTCAGGGACTATAATGGTTGAAAGAACAAAACCCAGTAAATGCTGTTAACAATAAATATGACTAAAACATAAAGTTTAATTTAAATACTGACCAAAGAAAGCTGGAATAGCTGGATTTATAACAAACAAAATGTACCTTGACGTGTTTCAGAATTAGAACACTGTTTATCAGACTTGCTATGGTCATTTTAAACTAGTATTTTTTCCATACATTTCAAATTTGTGAATAGAGTAAAACTTCAGTCAGTTGGGAAAATGTGGCAGAAGAAATAGCAGTAGAAAATTTTGGTGATATAATACTGTAAATTCAGTGTTTAGTCAGTGAAAGGGGTAACATTTGGAATCAAATGTTCTAAGCTCACGTTCTGATGGGGACACTTTCTAGGTAATGAAGTTTGGGCAGGAGAATCATCTCTCAAACATCAGTTTCATTTGTAAAATGGGACCAATAATACCTGCCTTTCAGGTTAAGGAAGATCAAAAGAAATGATGGGAAAGCATTTCCATCCAGCTGACTGTAAGCCTAATTGGCAGCTTGTTATAAGAGCTACAGATATTGTTATATTCTAAGATATACAAATATGTCAATGTACATATGCTATATATTATTTATATACAAACTGAGGGAATTAAATATTGCAATTCACATATTACCCAATGAGTTTTTAAAAATAGTTTGCATATCATCTCTACTAAAATTTCTTATAGGAAGGCAGTGCAGGTCATGGAAAATGTGTAGGCTTTTGGAGTAAGCTTACCCAGAGATTGAATCCTAGCTTACTCAGTGTGTGGTCAAGGTCAAGTTACTTCATTTCTCTGAGGACCATTAAAATTTTCCCCTTGCACAGTTATGGAAATACTGAATATCAGGTCCCTAACAAGTATATCAGGTGCCTGGAACACAGTAGGCAGACAAAAAATGGTCCACATTTTATTATAGCAAATAAACATCCCTGTGTATCTTCAGGACCAATATAGTTTTACTGTAAGATTTTTTTTTCTTTTTTTGAAAACACATATAGTTTGACCCATAATTATTCCTAAGGAAATATATTTCTGTATAACCCAAAGCATCTATTAATAACAACACTCCCTCCTCCAAACATGTCAATAATACATCATGTCTTTTATTCTCTTGTCTGCAAAGTTTTTATCACACACACACAAAAAGAAATAGACTTACATTAGATTTTCATTATTTAAAAAGTGCATTGTATTTTTATGACAATTAACTGTTAGAACTGATTTTAGTTCTTAAAAAGTAACATGAAAATGTCCGGGGTACTGCAAATAGAATGTAGACTAGTCTGAATTAGTGAGGCTTTTCTGTATTAAGAAATGAAATAATGAACACATTTGACAGAGTAGTAATACCTACCACTTTGTTTCATCTTAAACTGTGCTTAATGCTATTCCTTGAGTTCTTAACGATAATAAAAAATCCATGACCCTAAATTAGTTACTGAGAACAGAAGACAGTCACAGCTGTAATAATGCCGCTAATAATATTAATAGTGCAGACCCTCCACTGACTAGTCGAGTAATAGAGAAAAGAGGTTTGGAAGAAAGAGTGATCACGAACTAATAAATGCCTCTGAATACAGGGCAGGGACAGAGGCAGAGTGCACTAGCTGTTATATGGGAAGCAGCATGTGTCACCTCCCCTTCCATTGGCTGTTTATCCAACATCAATACAACACTTTAGGAGCCAAATTACTAAACAAGCTGCCAATTAGGCTTGCAGTCAGCTGGATAGATTAGTGGCTAAGAGGGGCCGATACAAGATTTTCATCTCTTGAGCCAATTATGCAAGTGAATTACCCTCCACGGTACTCTTTGGAAGATTTGAGGGGAAAGGACCGACTCAGCTGTAATGGATGTAAGAGATCCAGCAGACAGGGGGTTGGGAGCTGGAGCATGCAGAAGGGTTAGCAAGGCGATGTGCTGCTAAAACTGCCGGAGCAGGAGAGCTTTCCAGGAAAGGACTTGAAGGATTTAGCCCTGCCAGAAACGAAAGGAAAGGAAGTTACAGTTGTGGCATATCCTGTGTTGAGACTGAGTTGTTCCACTCCCAAGTCTTCATCTCATAAAAGAAGGTTGAGAGACCAACAGTGAATCTCGCTCTAGGATCATTTTCCATGAAAAAAAAAATGAAGTTTCTGTTACTTTTTTTGCTTTTTAAATTGTTTTTCTAAATGGAAATATTTAGCATTTGAGGAATTAAATGTTCCTCTTTGTGCTCTTTTTCTTCCAAGTACAAGATAATGCTTTATTTTATGTTACTTAATTTTGTACCTAACTGTGAAATCACCAGTTAAGAAAATGAGAGCCGGGTGCAGTGGCTCAAGCCTGTAATCCCAGCACTTTGAGAGGCCAAGGTGAGAGGATTGCTTGAGCCCACAGGTTCGAGACCAGCCTGGGCAACTTGATGAGACCACGTCTCTACAGTAAATCAAAAAATTAGCTGGGCATGGTAGCGCATGCCTTTAGTTCTGGCTACTTGGAAAGCTGAGGTGGAAGGATCACTGGAGCCCAGCACATCGACGCTGGGGTGGCCATGAGTGTGCCACTGTACTCCAACCTGAGTTACAGAGTGAGACTCAGCTTTAAAAAAAAAAGAAAAGAAAATGAAAGAGAATGAGTTATTTTCCATCTGTATAAAAACGCAAGCATGGGAGTATGGCAATCACCCTTGGGCCACCCTGCTTGAAAATACCAACGTTTTAAAATTGTCATAGTGAATCGGTTACCATTTGTTGTTTGCTTTAAGACTGGAAAATTAACTATAATTGAGCAATTTTTATGGTGATATTTTAAATTGGCCTTATTTTTTTCTTAAATATTAAACAAATTTTAAACCTGAACTTTTGCAAGCTGTTGTATCAGAAATGTGAGTAAACAGATGTATAGCCTAGAGCAGCATTAGACCTCTGATCTGATTTTAGCTTATGGATGAAATTAATTCAGGGCAATCACTGAAATATCAGGGATATGAGACAGAATGCTGGTGCATTGTTTAACCTGGCATACCTGATCAGCAGCTGAAAAGAAAAAATTACATATCTTAGAGATGTGCCTTGGTGCCACCATAATCATGATTTCAAAATAAAATCTTAATTGCTTTTAGTTATATTAAGCAAGATTTTTGACAAAAGGATTTTCTTTGTTTTTGTGACCAAGGTTCGTTGTTTTACTCCCTCTTGCTTTCTCACTCTCTCAGACACATACATATATTGATAATCTCCATATGCATATTTTGTCCTTCTGTAGCAGTAATGATGATAGTCAAGAATTTTTATTTGGCGTCAGATGTTGCCACTCCAGAGGTAGGTAGTTAAAGATTTTTTTTCTGTTTCATGTTAAGGTACTTATTTCAAGAATCCATTTGGTAAGTCCAAAGCCAAGCAATTATTGTGGTAACCCAGGTCTTACCTCCTGTAACAGATTTAGCAAATAGCAATCACGTAGTCTGTTCTCAGTCTTCAGATTTATTGAAGATTGAGAAAACCAAAATGTTCAATAAGGAGCTTTGGAAATCAATTGACGATTATACCATAGTAAATCAGAGAGTTATAGATATTAAAACTCATCTCTAGTGCTTTGTGACTTTTGTTGTTCTACAAGAAAGAATCACAAGGAACAACTCACTTGCTGTTTCCCACAATGTCAGTTACAAATTATCAGATTAAATATATTATTGGTTTAACACTGGCATATCTTATATTATTATTTTCTTTTTTTACTCTGAAATACACCAGAAAAGCATATGTACAGTTTAAAGAACAATAATAAGCTGGCTGTTTGTGTAACCACCACCCAGGCCAAGAAATAGAATACTACTATGCTCTGGAGTCCCATAGTTAATATTTTTGTTATTGTTATTGATGCCTGTATCACCATCCTGAACATAGTCCCAATGAAGACGTAAGACAGAGGGTCCCAACCTTTTTGGGGGTAAGGCAAGAAGATGCTTGTCATAATCCTGAGTCAGGGAGGAAAAATTCATGATATTGGAAAAGGGATGGGGTGAGAGGAGGGGTGGGTTGGTGTTGAGACAGCTGATTCACAAGCCTTTGAAAGCAGCAACTGGTCATGTCAAGTGCTGCTCATTTCAACCTTTGCCTGGGAAGACACAGGCCACATTTCAGAGCAAAAATATTCTAGACCTAGGATGGAACTGATACACCACAGGCATCCTGATATTTGAAAAATATGATATTTCTATCCCTGGAGGCCTATGGAGAAAGTAGTGGTCAAACACTATATCCCTGTAAATTTGAGTCCTGTTGTAAGAGATTGGACTCTCTTTAGTTATGTTCTCTCTAAAACAAAGGTTATTTTAGGATACTTTAACTCCTTTTTTTCCTTACGCAATCTCCAATATTAACTTGTTGGATAATCACTTTCTTCTGAAAGGGGAGTAATCACAAGAAATGCTCTGGTAATTAAGAGTTCTGGTTGCTTGTATCTAGTTAGCTCCATATTTGCTATATTTGCTTTTCATATACCATAATCTAATACCTGCTGCTAGAGGGAAATAGCCAATCAGGGAGAGGCAACCTGGACCACAACTGGGGCAGATAGACCAAGCCTAAGGCTGCAATTGAGGGAAAGGTCAGGTTCTTGGGATTCCTTGACCTTTTTTTTAATGACATTTGTTAGTTTCTCAATCGTTTGGCTTTTAATACTTAGTACTTCCAAGTTTTTCCCTACAACCAAATATATGGTATATATGCTCTACTTTTTCTATAAGGACCTACAAGAAAATGTAAATTAAAGGTCTATTTTTGAAAATGTTAACAAGGAGAAAATGCTTAAAGTAGATACATTTCTCAATAGTCTTCGTTAAGAAAATAGGGGAAACAACAGCTATATTTAAATCTCATGTTAAGCATTAGCCAATCTCCTTTTCAAATAAGGAATGAAGGTAGGTGGGGAGGGGAGGGAGAAAGGGAAGGCGAGAAAAAGAGAAAAAATAGAACTGTTTCATACACACACGCACACACACACAAATATACACACATAACTTCAATATTCTTTTTTTTTCCTACTACCTAATGCTATAGTCGTTAAAACATGGCCATGGAAGGAAAAAAAGGAAAGAAATGAAAGGATGCATATGTTACTGATTGAAAAATAACAAGGAAGGAATTATAAGAAAGTAAATTCCTAGGAATTCAGGATGCCATCAATTAAGCTTTTGTTTCTTTTTTGGGGGGGTGGTTGATTTTAGTTTTGGTTTTGGTGAATGTCAAGGTCCTGGGCAAATGTAAGATATTTTGGTATAAGTTGGTGATCTTCAGAATCATCCAAAAGGCTAGCATGGTAATGAAAACAAATCCATCTCTAGAGTACTTTATGGTTCATTGAGAACTTTCTTTACATATTGATCTCACCTGATTCTACAGTTTTCTGTGAGATAGGCAGTGTATGTTGTATTATGCCAGGTTTACAGACAAGAAGACAAAATCCCAGAGAAGTTAAATAACTTAACCTGCCACAAAGTGGTAGAACTGAAATTCTAAGGAAGGTCATTCTTCCATTGTTCCCTTAGTAACAAATATCTAAAGATGAATCCAAAAATGCATAAACAACCCTCTCTGGCACCTTGTTGGGGGAAAAAAATAAAAAGACTTAGGAGAACATGATTTTCATAGCTTAAGAAGACCTTTACCTGTGACTATACTAATTAACAGATGTCATTTGATCATTTCAGGATTTGTAGGTGAAAATGCCCAGCCAATCCTTGAAAACAACATTGGAAACCGAATGCTTCAGAATATGGGCTGGACGCCTGGGTCAGGCCTTGGACGAGATGGCAAGGGGATCTCCGAGCCAATTCAAGCTATGCAGAGGCCAAAAGGATTAGGACTTGGATTTCCCTTACCAAAAAGCACTCCTGCAGCTACTACACCCAACGCAGGAAAATCTGCCTAAGAAAAAAAGCAAAGAGGAAATGTTTTACGAGTTTTATTCACTATGTACCATTATAAAATTACAGTGTGGCTTCTGTTTTTGAAGCAGATATGCACATTGCCTCAGACTCATCACTCTACTAGCTTCCTAACTGCACATAGTCCTGCCACAGTGACAGAAATGGGATTTCATCACAATTCATGGTGCTAAAGCAAAAACCTCTACCCTTTACATGTTTTCAGTGCTTTCCAGCTGTTTCTAGATATAAAGAGCAGTTCATTTCTCTTATTTATTTTAATCTCATTTGTCAATACTTTCTAATGCTTTGCTTAATTCATGTATGTGTGTGATGCCCAGACAAATGTGAGCACACCCTCAAGTTGCTAGCATGGGATAGGCAAGAAAGTATTGTGTATCATATCATCCCTATTTGTTGTATCCCAAAATACCTATCACCACATCAATGAAGTCCTAAGCAAATCTTTGTTTGAAAGGCTTGAGAATTTCATATTCCTTGAGTTTGGCTTCTCTGTGAGCATTTTCTAGCAGAGTGATACCCATTAATTTTCTATCCTTGAACAATGTAGTATGAAGTTCACAGTTGACAAACAGCAATTAATGTTTCCCTTGGACGTCCTGACAAAAATAAACCTCACCATTGCTATCACCAGAGTGCCCTCAACATTACTTTAATGCAGATTTTATAAATTTTACCTCATTTAGAACATAAAATAACATAAAATAATTACTGAAAGAAAAATGTATTTTTTAAATTCACCATGACTGAACTGTAAATTCTATCACTCTAGACGGACTTCTACCTCTCTCTTCCCAAAGACTGATATTTTTCTTAAGATCAACTCAAGTTTAGTGAACTGATTTTAAATTGTAATCATTGGAATAATTTATTAGAGTATTGACTCAACTTATTTGAGCAGTTAAATGGGTCTCCCAAGAACTCAGATTTCTGGCAATGGCCCAACCCATTTACAAGGTGAACAAAAGAAATGAATGGTACTGATTTGCCCTTTCTAAGATCCAAGCTATTACTATAAAACCTAGCAAAACGAGTCATTTTTTATGTGCCTAGTATTGAGTTATTTCTGAATAATTTGCTTCATAGTTTCAGAGATTCTGTTGTTCTTAATTTGGAAGATCTTGATTTGATTCCACCTTTATTATTAAGAACTAATAACTATTATTATTCTCTTTACAATGGCCTTTATTGGTTGAGTAAAGACTGAGAGAGCACATGTGAATCACCTTTGTAATGGGTTTTTTAAATTTTGCCAATTCCCAAGAGAGTTTTTAAAAGGTAGTAGAGGTTTATGCGTGTAACAGACCTTTCTCAGGTGGCCCCCTAAAGAAAACACTGCCCACTAGGGAGAAGAAGATCAACCTGCTATTTGAAAACTTTCATGTTTTGTCAAATATGCATGTTTCTTAAGAATTATTTCCTTTCCTCGGGCTATTGTGCTAAGAGAAGAGGTTGGTTAGGGAACTATAGGCTACCAAATGAGATACTCTTGAAGCATTCACCTTGGCTAAAGTTTGTTACTTAGAAATTTGCCTTTTTTTTTTTTTAGCTGATTTGTTCTAAATATCTATATAAGGGGGGAAAATGGAGGAGATTATATACAGGTTTTAATACTTCTTTGTGATAGTGTATTGTATTCTAGGATTTATTCAAATTTTGGTGGTTTCTTTTTTATTCCATTGCCTGAAGATCTTCTAAAATCCTAGAATTTTGAAAAGCCAAATTTTGAGCCACCGATAACAAACAGGTCATTGTGAGGCTGGTCCGAAACTCTTGAGGACTGTGCTACTCTTTTTCACTTTTTCATTTTTTAATGGCGGTAAGAGCTTCATAGTGAAGAGGAGCAGTACATATATATACCAAACTGGTATGGGCCCTCCTTAAGTATTGCAATCTTTATCAGTGCTTTTTATTTTTGCCATTCTGGATAGGCAACCCCTCTAAATGTTCACTTAGCTCCCCTAATTCCCCCAAAAAGTCATCTTTATATTTTCTGCAAATAGAAGAAAGTTCTTAATCTTGACACCAAGAGCCCTTGATATAATTCAAAGAGGATTTAAAATATTCTGTTGATGTTTAAGTGTACAAAATATATGTACTATACAGAATATATGGCTCAACACTCAAAGTAGAGAAGTGACAACATCTCAAGGTTACCTCATACTCTTACGCTGACACACTTTCAACATTTGGTCTTTAAGAAAAATCTTTGCAGACCTGATGTTCTGGTCTAAACGTAGTTGTACCTAAACTTAATTGTTGAAATAAATGCTCACAATGAAAGTATGAAATTTTTAATGTAAATTCAATGTCTTTTTAAAAAAGAAATCTGCTTGTTTATGCTTTATGTATAGTTACAGTTAATTTTTGCCAGTAACTATGCCTAGAGAACCCTATGATTTAGAGTGTATTCTGAAAAAGTTAGTAATATTTCTTCTGCTCTCTTGTGAAGCCACTTCTCTATACTATAGTATCTGTGGTCTCATAGAAAATTTATTGGTTGTGCTAAAAATTTTTGTGTTCATAGGTCTCTTCCTTTACTATGCAAATTATCCATTCTCTGCAATATCCAAGAGAGGCAGAGCATGACTACATTAGCAATTTGGCCATTAAAAAAATTTTTATTTGTTATACTTGATCTTGACCAGACTGTATACTGGACTCATTTCTTTCCTTCTTTCTCCCAGATACAACGTTTAATTGGTTTGCTTTTATTTTTAAATTATATGACAGCCTTGTAAAAAGAAAATTCATTGCTAACTAAAATTTGCCAATAAATTGATCTCAGCATTTGAATACATAGATTTTATAACTCATACTGTGGTTATCAAGCAGAAATTAACACAGTAGGGTTAAAGATATGCATAATGTATACATGTAGGTGTATTTAAGAGCACATATGTGTGTGGTATACAGACACAATTGCAAAATACTGCATTTTACTAATATGCTTATTTTAACATTGTGAATTGGTATTCTGGTAATTAATTGAACTGACAATTGCTTCTCTTCAGAACATTTCATTTTGAGCAGATATTTCATAAAAGAGAAAAAGCTACTGTCAACATGCTTTTTAAAACCATTTTTACCTGTATTTTATCTTTCAAAAAGAAAAGTGATCTAAGTTGGTATTGAAAGTAAAACTGTTAGCAAATAATATTTTAGTTTTTTTAAGTTTGTTTTTTTCTTTTCGTAGAAAGCAATATTAATAGTACAGCACAGAATGAGAGAATAAGACAATGCTTAAGAATATTATTTATAAGGAGTCATTGTCTTTGTGCTTTAAATGTTTCCCTCTTAAAGTAATAAAAAATAAAGTTGAAAGTACTTCAAAAATTTTTTAATGACTACCCTTTGACAATCAACATTTAATAGTGCAGCTAAATTCATTGTTATCTTTAAGCCTGGAAAATTTCAATATCTCAAAAAAGTATAGGGAAAAAATGGTAAATATATTTGACTCACAAATTTATTCACAGCTGATTGTGAGCTGTTCTACCACACTTTCTTGTTTTTATTTGCTTTTGTTTTTTGTTTTCTGAAGCTAGACTAGAGTAACTGACTTAAGGTTTCTTTTTACTCAAGGATTACATGATTGTAATGTAGGAGGGTACACTTTCTCTCTCTGACCACTTCAAGGATCAATCAGAGTCAAATGTGTTACAGTCATTCCATTTTCTTCTGGAAAGTTGTGTCTCTCGTAAACCTGCTTGGATATTTTTAATGTTTTGTAATACACATTAAAGTGTTGAGTTTTGTTTGAGTCTGTAAGAGGCATTTCACTATTTATGTTGATTAAATTGTATCTTTTTTCCCAAAAACTAAGCGTTGTTAAAGTAAGTGGATTTTTTTTATTCAATAGGTATTAAATACTCATTTATTTAACAGACTTGCAGTAATATATACTCAACTGACAAGTGGACCATGAAGGCTCCTTCTGCTTGGTTCCTACTAAGCAAAGACTCATTACTTTACACACCTGACATTTTAAGTAGATCCAGATTTGTCTCTAGCGAGACAGTGCCATTAACTGCCAGGAGTATGATCTACTATTGCCACTTTTAGTTTTATCTGTACATTAGAGTTGTCTCCTGTCTTTGAACTGTCAGACAGTTTAAATCATTCTCAGATCCACAGACCTCACTCCTGTTGCAATATCAGCATGTCCTGTGTTTACCTCTTAATTTTCCAAGGATGAAGTTAGGCAGCAATCAAAAGCTATTTTTTGTGTTTCTTCATTTTTTTTCCCCTCAGTTTGAACTTCCAAAATAAATTGCTAGTATTTTAAGTGTTTATAATGCTTGATTTTTCTCCTATCAGATTGTAGAGATAGTATATTATCCCGAGTAAAGGGAAAACAGCCAAAACTATTTTCTTTTTGCATCTTCCTATTAAATTTATAAGAAACTTTAATTTCTTCCTGAAAGCAATAGTCTTTAAAAGCAGAAAGAATGAGAAATAATACCCTAAGTCAATACATGCTTTCCAAAAGCAAACAGATCTTCCAACTCAAAGTGAGTTTCTCCAAATGCCAGCATATCCATTGTCATGATGAGCAAATGAGTTTAGAAAAGACAGCAACAACAAATCCTAAAGTTCTGTGAAGTGCCTGTGTAGCTAATATGGAATTCCAAAGTGCCTTATTGATGGCTATAATTCATTATGGAAACAATACAAGTAATTCACATACAGGAGGCATGAAATTCCTAAGATAGCTTTTCGATGGATGTGAAACACTTGGGAGCACATGTTAACCATGTGAAATTTATCAAGTGCAAAATCACGGTATTTCTAATATCTTGTCTTTCATGTCTTTGGGCTCTCAGCGCTAAGTACAGTGGTCCATAATCGGCAAGGCTTGATTCTTGATCCACATCTTTATACGTCTGTCCTTTTATTGTCCCTCTTCTAAATCCTTTCCATTTTTTTAAACACACCTTAGTCTACTTCTCATCTTTTAATATCCCAGAACAGCCTTCCAAAATGAGGAAACAATTGCCCAGCACACAGGAAACCAGCGTGTTGTGACTCCCACGCCATTGTGTTTCTCCATTAAGGTCCCTTAACAACTCAGCTAGAAACAAGCGGCAGATTTTTTTTCCCCGACTCAGTGAGTAATTGTCTGCGCTGCAGTGACAGATGTGCAATATAGCAGCTTCTTCAGGAAAAAATTAACAGTTTGTCCAGCATGTCAGCTCGCTCTTTTTAGTGCTTGGGAGGTCTTGGCCCCATTATGGATGATTTAGAAATTGAGGCAAGCAAAGACCAGCTGCCTGCGCTGAAAGCCTTCGTTAGCCAGCCTCATCTGCATTCCAGGACTCACTTACATCCAGAAATTGGTGGAGCCCCTCTGGCCACAAGATGAGTATGGGCTGACAATGCCTTGATTTGTTGAGAGAGAGAATAAATGGGTTTTTCAGAAGATGAGGAAATATCACCATTACTGGCCAATTTACAGCATTTTATCTGTTCTTCAAACATGTCACTTTTGTTATTGTTGCATGGTAATTACATAGTGAAACAGAAGGAAAACAAATTCTGGTTACGTATTCAGATGGATTGCAAAATCATATAATCCTGATAAATGCCCATTTATGATACACATGGATGAAAGGTTCATTTTAATTTTGAATGGCTAGCTCAGCCATAAATAGGATATAGGATTAAATTCCAGAGAATCTGATTACATCAAAGCAAATAGTCTTTCTCTTCACTTTTTCAGATTCAGGGAGATACCATAAGGCATTTTCACAAACAGGATTTTCCTGAGACAATACAAAAAGTGAGTTCAGAAGTGCATTCTCAAAAGAACAGAACTCCCAGGAAAGCCTCAGTTACTGTGCTCTGGGGATCAGTCAGTCCTAAGGCCTTCACAAGAAGGCAGCGGACCTGTGCCCAAAGATTTCCATCTTGGAGGAACAGCCCAATATTTCAAAGCTCATCAAACATTTGGAGACTAGAAAACAAATGCTTTTCTTTGTGTTCCCCTTTCTAAGATTACCTCTCCCCCATCCCCAGGCCAGGCATGGTGAAGGAATGAAGGAAAGTTTAGCTGAGCGCACAGATGTTGAAAAGCCCAGAGATGAAGAGGAACAAGGGAGAGCGGCACCCGAGGGCCACTACTTGAAGTGTCAGATCTGTCAAGTAATGAGTCTTCACTTATAACCCAGCAGAAGGAGTCTTCATGGTCCACTTGTCAGGTGAGTATATATTACTGCAAGCCTATGAAGTAAATGAGTATTTAATACCTATTGGCTCCCAACTTTGTTGTGGCAGGGAAAGAGGGATAGCGGAAGCACACCAGCGTTTAACTGCTTTGGCTCTGGAGAACACGTGTCACTTCTATTCGTGATCCATTGGCCAGAACTAGCCACATGGGCCCAATTGGATTGCAGAGAAGCTGCAGATAGTAGAGGAGCACGTAGATATTTGGTGAGCACTAACTAGTTCTGCCATCTAGTCTTAATACAGACACATCCAGGCTTTTAAATATCAAAGCAGCCTACACTATTTCACTGAGTCTAAGATGCCATCAGTTTTAAGATGCATCCAAAAAAAAAAGGAAGGAAGGGAGGGAGAGAGAAAGACGGGGGAAGAGAGAGATTGAGAGACAGAGAGACAGAAAGAAAGAGGCAGGCAGGCAGTATCAAATTGCAATCTACCACCCATGGCACCGGGTATCTCAATTTCACAAATGTTTTTCCAAAATGATAAAATATGTTCATAAATATCAAACATATGGAGCAAAGAAACAAATTCTAAGGAATGCCAGAGATGTGAACTGCTCCTTAAAGAATAATAGACAAGAGTTTACCAATAGCTGCTACTCTACTGTTGACATAATATGATAAAAAGGCACAGACATTGGAGTTATTTCCAGCTGGATTCAGTGCCCAGTCCCCAACACCTTCTGTATGATTTGGAGCTAATCTTGCAAGTTTCAGACTCCTCTGCTTAACTTAGGAATAATAATAGCTTGCTACCTCATGGGGTTATAAGTATTAAATGAAATAACCCACACAAAATACCTTAGCACAGTATCTGGCATATAGTTGATGCTTTAAATAAGGTATATTTTCTTCTCCTGTTTCTAATGAAGTGATAAATTGTTCTTGTTTGTTTACTCTTAAGCCTAAAAGGTCTAGGGAGAGGACTGGAGAGAAGTGTTAACATATTTTTACTTTGCTAACAGGTTCCAATAAAGTCAGTCAACTTAAACAGTCTTCTTAATTTCATAGCCATTGATGAGCACACCCTTAGTAATAAACTTCTGCTGTGACACCAAATGATATTAGGCTTTTAAAAATACATTAAATTAAAATCTATAAACAAACAACAAAAAAACCCCCACAGTATTCAATAATCGCTTGTACTCAATGAATGGTTTCCTTCTTTTTTTTTTTTGAGTTGGGGTTTCACTTTGTCACCCAGGCTGGAGTGCAGCGGCACAGTCACAATGATTGCAACTCACGGCAGCCCTGGGCTCAGGTGATCCTTCCACTTCAGCATCCAGAGTAGCTGAAACTACAGGCACATGCCATCATGCCCAGCTAATGTTTTTTGTTTTTTTTTTTTAAATTTTATAGAGATGAGATTTCGCTATGTTGCCTAGGCTGGTCTCATACAGGTATGAGCCACTGTGCCCAACCCTCAATGAATAATTTCTTACAAGCTAACTGCACATCATTAGAAACCATCAGCTATGCCCACCAAGGCTTTTGGACCCTACTATGGTTCTTGCATTTACCGCTGATCTCACAGAACCAAGAGTGTAAGATACAGAACCCAATGTCCAACTTCACTGGAGGATGCAGCTGTCCCAGGACTTTAAGAAAAGCAAATGTTTAACAGTTCCCTCAGATAGGTATGTTAAATGCTTAGGTTGAAATTCTATCTTTTCACAGAGTCTTTTTGAGAGTACATTCTAGAACAAACTTCAGAGTGCATAAGAATCATCAGGGAAGCATTTAACTGATATTCTTAAACTTAACTCTCAAAGACGCATTTGAGAAAATGCAGTTGAAAAAGACTGTCTTAGAGGAACCACATTAGGTAATTGGCAAACCTTTGCCCACACCCAAGCTCAGTTATCTATGACAGGCCCTGCTGTGTCATCTGCCCAAGCTCTCTTTTTCTGGGAAGTATTCTGGACACTACCATCCTCTAACCCTTTGTGGAAGAAAATATCTGAGAATTGGGAAGAACTAAGAGATTTCATTCTATTCTTGGTGTGACTGGCCTCTTGAATGGAAAAGCAATTGGGAGTCAAAAAAGCAGAGAAAGTCTGTAAGTGAGAAAAAGGAATGAAACAGGAGCAGAGACAATGAAAACAGGTAAAATGTCCAAGTTTTCTATAGCCCCAGAGGCCTGGCTTCAGATTGTCAGATGTTCTCTTCAAAAAAGACAAGAGGCTGGGCACCGTGGCTCACGCCTATAATCCCACCACTTTGAGAGGCTGAGGTGGGAGGATTGCTTGAACTCAGGAGTTCAAGACCAGCCTGGGCAACATAGCAAAACCTCTTCTCTTCAAAAAAATAAAAAAAATTAGCCAGGCATGGTGGTGTGCACCTGTAGTCCAGCGATTTGGGAGACAGAGGTGAGAGGATTGCCTCAGCCCAGAAGGTCAAGGCTGCAGTGACCTGTGATCATGCCACTGCACTTCCTCCTGGGCAACAAAGTGAGAACTGCATCAAAAAAAAAAAAAAAAAAAAGACAGGAGGAACATCACTGGGAATGTGGAGGAAGCAACACCTTTCTGTAGTAGAATATGACCTCTTCTTCCACCTTATTGGACAGAATGCTCACCAGGCGGGCCTAAACATCTTATTAGCAAACAAATAACTCACAGGGTGAGCCATTCACATTACACAAAGATTTTTCATGTTGCAAAAGAGCACAGGGTTCTTTTAGATAGCACTTTCTGAAGTGCTTATTTACAGATCATTAAATACTTAACAGAGGGAAGAAGTAATAACTGAATGCTTAAGCCAGTCTTTATTAAATATCAATCATAGATTCAGATGAAATGCAGATCTAAAATAATAATAATGGTTAATTCTCCAATTTTGAGAATTTTGTGTTAGCAGACAAGAAACTAAAATAACAGCCTGTCCAGCTTACTACACCCTAAACATTCTACCATGCTTATAATTCTTTTCTAAGGCCTTAGTCTCAGTCTCAGAAGATACTCCTTATCTTAAAATAAATGTACCTTTTTTGTGCAGGCTAAATTAAGAGACTTTCTGTTACTTCCATATAACACTAATACTCTGCAGGATGTTGGCTAATATTTAAATGTATTGTAAAACACTGAAAAGTACCGGCTGATTTTTCTCTGTGCAATCATCTAAAAATTATAGAAGCTGTTATATCTTATAATACTTTTAATAAATTTCTACCTTGTGGAAAGAGAGCATTTTAAGCGACTTGGCCTCATTTTTCTCTTTTTTAAAAATTGGGACTGGGTATTGTAGCTCACACCTATAATCCCAACACTTTGTGAGACTGAAACAGGAGAAGTGCTTGAGGCCAGGGGTTCAAGACCAGCCTGGGGAACGTAGTGTGACTGCATCTATACCAAAAAAAAAAAAAAAAAGTATGCCACTGCACTCCAGCATGGGTGACAGAGTGAGACACCAACTCCAAAAAAAAAAAAGAAAAGAAAAGAAAAGGAGGAGGAAAAAAAAGAGAAAAAAAAGAAGAAAAAGAAAAAGGAAAAAAAAAACAACAGGCATGGTGGTGTATATCTGCATGTCTGTAGTCCCAGCTACTTGGAAGACTATAGTGGAAGGATTACCTGAGCCCACAAGGCTGAGGCTACGATGAACCATGATCGAGCCAATACACTCCAGCCTGGGTGACAGAATGAGACACTGACTCAAAAAAAAAAAAAGAAAAAAAATGAGCACAACACTATCAAATTCCAACTTTGTCCTACCTCTGAGGGAAACCCATTTCTTCAAAGGACTCATGTAAGATTGGAAAAGAATTCTGCAAGTGATTTTACTTTTTAAATATGTTAATGGTATTTAACATGATATTTTCACTGAGCTATTTTACAATTTTTATGTGTCATAGAGTAAGAGAGCATGGCACAACTGTGAAAAATAGAAGTCACTTCCAGGCTGGGTGTGGTGGCTCAAGCCTATAATCCCAGCACTTTAGGAGGCCGAGGTGAGAGCATTGCCTGAGCCCATGGGCTCGAGACCAACCTGGGCAGCTTGACGAGACCTCGTCTCCACAATAAATCAAAACAAACAAAAAAATAAGCCGGGCATGGTGGCGCATGCCTGTAGTTCCAGCTACTGGGAAGGCTGAGGCAGAAAGATCACCTGAGCCCAGCAGTTCGAGGCTGCGGTGACAGTGAGCGTGCCACTGCACTCCAGCCTGAGCGACAGAGTGAGACTCCAGCTCAAAAAAAAAAAAAGAAAAGAAAAGAAAGAAACCACTTTCTTTGGTCTTTCCATCCCATGTTGTGGCTACTTGTCTTCTATACTCAAACCAGTGAGTTTTGCTTTCACTGTTGGTCGTTGAGGTGATATGTCTGTTTCCTCTGTGCTGGGAATTTCATACATTTCCCAGTGAACTCCACAGAGAAGTTTTACTTTGTCTCTTTGTTCCTTCTCGGTTATAACACAGACTAGTAGGAAAATTCTCATTCCTATATTAGCAAGAAGTCCAAATTATTTAATACTTAAAGATATGTAATGCTATTGTTTACAGGTAACTAACTTATTAGCAATTAAATTAACATTGGATAAAACTCTGTTACCTAAACCAATGAGTAATCAAATCCAGGTTTGCATACAGGATTTATATAGAGTATCGAGAATTTTGAAAAATTTAATGTTCCTGAAATATTTTATTTCCCCTTTAACTTGTTTCTGCCATTAATTTATTTGATTAAAGCATCATTCTACTGCACAGATGTACCAATGGAGTCCATGTCCCAATTACCACAAATTCAATGTTTGAGGGGTCCACATAACTAACATTTGACAATATCCCCTGGTACATGTCTCATGACATGTCAGTCTCCTGATCTTAGATACAGAATAACACTAACTTGACAATATGACCTTGGGCAAGAGCCTAAGCATTACTTCCCAGAACAACAAAGAAGAAAGTATATTTTTTTCTTCTAAAGAACTGGGGTCTCAGGTCAGTGACCTTAACTCCATATACAATTTGAAGAACTGAAATGGGCTCAAGGAAAATCAAGACAGAAAACTAAAGGCTAAAGGGACTGACGTGAAGGAAAATATAGGCAATGAATGATGGAGGGTTTGCTAAATAATGGCCACAGAGGAGGTGTAATAATCCCAAGAATATCTTAAAGACACAAATGCAAAGGAGAAATAACATTGTTTTGAGAATTACCCTTTATTTTTAGCATATAAAAAGTATGTATTGGTTGCTTTAATTTTTTTTCTTTAGGAGATAATTTTGAGTAAAAGGAAGCAGAGAGGCATCTATTTTAATGAGAAATTAAATCTAATCAAGTGAGGAACTATTATGAAATCTCAGTCTAAATTAGTTGAAGCCCTTTGTGAATTGGTTAAAGGAACAACTCAGCCTTGCTCCAGGGTGAAGGGTAGAAATGTTCTACCTCATCTGAGAGTCTTACCTCCTCTCTCCATTTCTAAACCATGTTTGGCAGCAGACCTGCAGGTTGAGCCAGGAAAGGTTTGTGTGTGTGTGTGTGTGTGTGTGTGTGTGTGTGTGTGTGTGTATCACACTGGGTACAGGCATTCTAACCATTCTTTTCTCCATGAGTTGCTGTGACCCTCCCTGAGTCCATTCTTTAATCTGACTTTTGCAGCTGTGAAAATAACCAAAGCACCTCTCAGGTCATTAGGCTAGGTAAACAGCTCATTACAGAGTGAAATGAGACCAATGACAGTCATATTCTGCCAGTGCAGAATGTGTCTACTTCCTACCATCTAATTAAATGACACTTGCTAAGTATTTATGGAGCATCTACCATATGCTTTTCACTGAGTTGGTCACTGTGAGGATTCGTAAGAATTTTATATTGTATGTACCACCTACAAGGGACTCAGCTTCTTTTTGGAGATATCTGACAGATATTCCGATTCAGAAATGATATGATATTCAAAATCGTTCACAACCAGACCGGCACAGGCGATGATGGCCAATTAGAGTGGAAGCCCATTTTATCGGAACGAATGACAGCTATAAATAACCTATATAGTGTAATGATGCATTCTGGTGAATACTAACTCTGTTTTCATCTGATTTTTTAAAAGTTGGAGAAACGAAGTATGTCTAAATGTTATAATGATTCTAATTAAATGCCAAAATATATGATGGAATGCAAATGCTGGATGTGCTGGCCTTTCCTTGTCCAAGGCAGACATCATCAATCGATAATGTTATTCTTTCATGATGAACCCAGGTGCAGGATCCTTGACAGCCAGTCCCAAGAGAGCAAAGTTAACTCTGGGATGAAATATTTTATAATCCCTTATAGACAACACAAGTTTTGGTCATAGAAGGAGAATAATATCAAGGTATCCAACCAAACAAACCTCTCCAATGATACTTTCTTATACTTTTCAGGAATCTCTTCTTGTTTATCCCTTAATCAAATGACTGTTCTTTCTTTTCAAATGTGCACATACTGGTTTTTCCCATTTCCAAGACTTTGCCTATGGTCCTCCTCTTGTCTAGTTAAAAAAAGGGTCCTCAGTAATCTGAGTCCATTTGGAATCAGGTTCAATCTCACCTCTTTTTAACAATCTTATTTATAAATTTTTAATACATTTTATCCAAGCACTGATTAACAGAATAAAAATAATTATTTTTACTTTCTCTGAGGGGGGCATTACTTTTTAATTGTTCTCCCCCCATTTACTTTGTACCTATACATTGAGTTATATTTTCAACTCAGCACAAAAAGAATATATCCTTCTTTAGTTATACCATACACAGTGATGATTAGCTCATTACCGAAATTTGATTGACTGAATGAATTTTTAAAAAATTCTACAGTCTCAAAATTAGGGATGTTTAAAAATTAGGGATGTTTAAAATTTTAGGGAAGGCCATGAAAGAATTGCTTTCAAGTCCAAAATCAGCATGGCTGTTTACAATTTTATTTGAGAGAAAATAATTTTTCAGGAAAGTGCAGTAGAAATGAGTGTAAATATTTCAAACAGGCTGCCTCCAGCCAAATTTCTTGACTAAGAGGAAAGTTCACAGAAATCTGTAAACAAATATCTGCCAGAGGTGACAAGAAAATGTAGCTCACATGCCTTCCAGTGAGTATAATTTCTTAGTGAGGCCAGCTGGCATTTACAAAAGTTTACCTGTTGTCAAACCTGCTGGTTACTGTGCTGTTCTGATTTAGAAATAAAGGATTGACTCAGAGGTGTCTATAAAATCATTTTGCAGGATAATAAATCCCAACTTGAACACCAAAATAAGAGGTAAACCATTAGCCCTGGCTGCTGTTTGGATCTCACGCTTAACTCAATCTCCAGAGGTTGTCTATGTTGCTGGGGAGAGGAGGTCATGGGGCCGGCTTGGGATGGGCTTAGCAATGGCAGCTGTCTCTGCTTGATGCTGCTTGTTGCCTGTGGAGGATTCCTCCACCTTGGGCCCTGTGTGAATGAATGGCCCATAAGTGCACAAAGTGGTTTTTGAAATCTGAATAAGAGCTCCGCTATCATCTACAAAATTGTGGTTCATGGAGTAGAAATTATGAAGAGATCCTGTTTTTCACTTTGTTTTATTGGCAAGCATCCTTAGCAATACTGACTCTTTCCATAATAAACCATCATTGGACACAATTGCTTCAGAATATGGTCTCGGTGCTTGATTGCAGGGTCTGCAGTCTTCAGACAGTAGGAATGCAATGCTTAAGCTTCTTCACTTATTGCCTGCTGGTGTACAAATATAGGATTTGGCAATTTAGCCTAAAGCCTTAGTCTCTCCTGCTACATACACCCGCCCTGGGAGGTACAGGGAATGCAACTTTCTACAGGCTCTGAGGCAAGAGGAGGCCCATAAAGCTGAAATCAGAGCCAAGGTGTGGGCCTGCCTCATGCATAATCCACCCACAAAACACAGTCTGATGGACCCCTAGCTTTAGCTGAACTTTGGACTCCCCACCACTGAAATAAAAAAATACATAACTGCCAAATCCTCATAAATGCTGAAAAGAAGCAGCTGATAGCCAAAAGACCCCTTTAATAATAGGAATAAAAATAAAACCAAAGCCGGCTACAAAAAGGCTTATATCTGTACAAAGAGAATTAATGTAAAGAAGAGGATCAAAACCACATTTGTGTCATAAAACTCTGTAGCAGAGGAAGGCAGGAGAAAGAAGAAATTTCAAAATCAGAAATGCTCCTGACAACCACCAGATAACAGCACACAACGTATTTTGAAATTCCTATGTTAACATGTATGCTAAGATAGTTATGAAGTTATTTCAATTTCCTTTTACAATAGAAGAATTCCTATATAACAAAAATGTTCACAAGATAGTATTCTTTGGATAGGGACATCTGTGCTGAGTTCTCACTGAATTTTGTGGAACTAAAATGCTTTGCTATTAACCACATTCCCAAGCCCTTTATCACTTGGCAATCTGTCTATTGGTGAGGCTAGGGTCACTTTTATGGAATATAGATTAACCAGAACAAGATTTGGATGCATGTGCAATATAAACAATGAGTAATAAAATTAGGGTTTAAATCTTTGTGAAAAATGTTTGGGGACTATATACATCAGTGTAAAACCTGTCAGGATTTGGAGATTTTTGAGAGAGATCATTTAACTTTTTTTCTTTCTGCCTTCATGTGACATTCGACCTAGTAAGAGAAGATGAGAGGTTTTGAGATGCAGCATGATATGCTAGAAAAAGTAGCAGATTTGCAGGCAGAGTCCTGGCTCTTCACTCACACACGGAGTTGTCTTGGCAGCCCAAACCTTTAGAAGCCTCAGTTTCTTCCTGTTTCTGCTCCTGTTTGCCAAACGGTCATAATTAAAAAACCAAATGAAAAACATTATATGACAACATTTTAAAAGGTGAAATGTTATGTATATGTACTTAAGTGTTTATGACAAGTACCCAAAAAGTATATGTAAAGCCTTAAATGTTCCAAAGTTAAAGATATTTGCCTAGAGATGTGATTAAATCAGTGTTTTCCTGCTGTGCCTTAGAGAACAGTAAGCCTCTATACACAGAGATAGGGGTAGACACTGCCAGAGGATGGAGTATATAGGAGTATAAAGAGAGGTAGAATGCACACATACGGCTTGTTCAAAATCTAGAAAATAGTCTCATTTGTCTAGAGCATGGAACACTATAGTACTTAAGAAAATTGTTGATTTTGGTGTTGGTTGCAAAATTTCCCATTCTTTCATTTTAAACATTAGTTTCAGCAATACCAACAACTGTTATACACATGACACTTCTAAATGGGTAAATATTTACAGCTCAATCTGTATGCTAGCTTTTTTAAGCAATAGTACCCGCTGTTGACTGTGATAACATCAACCATAAAAAACCCAAAATAGTTTCCCAATTTCTTTTGCTGTGCTTTACTATAATGGCTGATTTTTTATGTTAATGTTTCTATTGTTTTAATATTCTTGCTTTTCTCATTCATATTCTAAGAGATTATTGTTAGTGCCAACACATATGATTTATCATTTAGAGAAAGCACTTGTTCAAAAAGTCGGTACTGGGTATTAAATGATGATTGCCTGCAATGAATTTCTTCTCAACATCTGCAAAGACAATTTTGCTTTTGCTTTTTCCACTTAACTCTAAATGAGAGATCTTAAATATACTTCAATAAGGTTCATATTGGCTTACAAAATATCTTTTGAAAAGCTAGGATGTTAAAAATAGTTAAGTTTTTAATGCCTATTTTCTTTGGTTAAAGTAAAATACATACATGTACCAAGGTACCACGGAAGAATGATGTTTTAATCTTTCCCTAAAATATTGGCTAACCATACAATTAAAATATTTTTCTCATTTTTTACATTATGTCTATTTTATATTTAGAGATCACCTTATGATCTATAAATCCAATGCTTATAATATCAGAGGGTATTTATGTCTTCTTGACTATTTAATCAGAAAATACAAGGAAAGAATGAAGTTGTTATTTTAAAATAAACTTTTAGATTTGTTAAACCCACCTCCAAATGGAAATACTTTTATTATAATTACTACATGACAACTCTAACTGTAATTTTAATGTGTATATTGCAGGGTAAATTCTAACCATTGATGGGGGCTTCATAACATTGAGGTTATAGCAAATAAAATAATAGAATAATCCTAAATTAAAATGTCATCTCAGAAGAAAACATGGTACAAGCAAAAAAATAATTATTTTATTTTGCCTTTACAAGAGACAGTATCATCACCAACAAATGATTCAAAATGTCACATTCATCAGTATTTGTCACCTTTGTAATAGTTTCTGTTATTTTGTTTGAGGCAAGCGAGACATTTATTCACCTAATCAGTAAATTTTTTTTTTTTACCAACAAACATGTGCCAGCCACAATACCAGAAGCTAAGTAGGAAAGACAGAGATATAAAATGAAATAAGTTATTTTCCTTGCCTAAAGAATCTTAAATAATATAGAAGAATGTGATAATTTGTTTAAGTATGTAAACAAAGAATTGCAATAAAATTTGCTCCAAACTATGAGACAGCTCTGTATAAAGCATTACAGCAGTACAGAGAAGAGAACAACACACTCTATCATCATGTAAGATAACGTTTTAGTTGGATCTTAAATAAATGAGAATTTGGTGGATAAGGAAGAGGACGGACTGTATTCAAGAAAAAGGTAATCACTCGGACTACAGCACAGAGCTGCAAGAACATGGTGCATTTTTAGGAAGGACAAATTGTTTGGTAGAAGTAGAATGCAGGGTTTTTGGCAGTGGAGGCATGAGATGATGATGGAGGTAAACAGGGACCAGACAGAGAAGAACACTGTTTTCCATCCTAAGAAGACTAGATTTTATAGTCTAATCTGTAGACACAAGAGAGTGAGAGTCAATGAAGTCTTACAAGCAGAGAGATGATAGGTTGATCACAGTATGACAATATGCTTCCAAAGCATGTGCTCTATTTCAGGCATTACACTACATGTCCATGTGTTATAATGTGATTTACCTTGTGACAAATCCCCATAACAATAATATGAAGTTAGTTACTGTCATTATCCCTATTTTACAGATTAAAAAATCAAGGCATGAAACACTTAAAAAAACTTCCTAAGGTCTCTATAACTGTTAGAGCTATAATTCAACCTTAGTCTAATTCTAGTTCTCACACTCCTAACTACTAGATCAGAATGTGCATCATACTCATTTTGGAGTAAATCTGGCAGTGATCTGGAGGATGAATTGAGTGGGAAAGAAAATGAGTACATTTAGGAGACTGCTTATTCAATAAGTAATAGAGTGCCTACAATCTATTGGTCTCTAATCTATTGGTCTCTAATTTAGATGCTAGGGATAACAGCAGTGGATAAGACAATGTCCCTTTTGTCGTGGAGCTATTGTTCTAAAACAGCCTAAAAACAGTGAGTGTCTACACTAAGTTAGAGATAAGAATAGTGTCTTGTTAGATCAAGAATAGTGTCTTAGTCCGTTTTGTGGTGCTATAAAAGAATGGCTGAGACTGGGTAATTTATAAAGAAAAGAGGTTTATTTAGCTCACAATTATGCAGGCTGAGAAGTTCAAGGTCACGCTCCTGGCATGTGGAGATGCCTTTTGTGTTGAGTCATAACATGCAAAGAGAGTCAAAGAGGAAGTGGACATGTGCAAAGAGGTTGAACCCAAGGAGTGTCCTGTATTTGCCACAATTCACTCTGGCAGGGACTATCTAGTCTTCCAAGAGCAAAAACCCACTCATTACTGTGAAACGGCACCAAGCCATTCATGAGAGTGGAGCCCCATGACCCAAAAACCTCCCACTAAGTGCCATCTCCCAACACCACCACACTGGGAATCAAATTTCAGCATGAGTTTTGGTGGAAACAAACCATATTCCAACTACAACAAATATAAAACCAAATCATGAGGTATTTAGGAGCATGAATGGACAGGTCTTGATGACATTTGAAATGTGAGCAGGGACAGAGAGGAGGAAATCACTAAATTGGGCCACTGGTTAGACAGTAATGCTAATTTAGGGCAAGGTCAGTCTAAGAAGAAAGCAATTTCGGACAAGTTGAAATAAAGTTACCCTTGGGACAGCCAAACGGAAATACAGTTCCAAATTCTATTCAAATATTTTTGAGTAAATATTTTTAAATATTTCATGCCATTTTATGCCCTCTCTTGCCGATATAAAGAGATCTAAAATTATAAAACACAAATCAACACTCCATTTATAACTTAGCATAAGCTTATCATGTTTATTAAGGTCAAATACACGACCAAGCACTGGGGATCCAACAATGAGCCAGATAAACATGGTCCCTGGCCTCTGGCTCAAGGTAGTAGACTAAGCATAGGCACCTGCCTCAGGGCCCATTAAAATGAATACAAAGAGATATTTATAAAGAAGAATGAAAACCATATCAGTGCAAGAAAACAGGGAGACCCTCACTGGACTGAACCTTTGAGGATCACTCATAATGTTAAAAGTGAATAGGATCAAATGGACAGAATAATCGCAGACAAAATTGCAGGCCAATCATCAGAGAAAAGCATTGGCTTCTCCAGGAACCACTATAGAACAAACATCAAGAACAGGACTGAGTTGTGGAGACATAGGCAGGATAAATCATTTAAAAATTGCATTCTACAATAAAAGATCTGACATTCTATAAAGAAAAAAACTATAATCAAATAAATAAAAATTATATTCCAAAAACAGATTAGGTGCTCCCCACTGAGGACCAGAGTGGAGCTTGGGCACTATAGCCATCCATCTAAGAGGGAAGTCCTCACCTGAGCAGTGCCTGCCTAACTGCTCCCTCCTCAAACACGAAAAAATGCCCATCACAATGCCCTACCCACAGATACAGAATTCTCAAGGGAAAAATGCCCTACCCACAGATACAGAACTCTCAAGGAAAAAATGTCAGGGAGCGGACCCTTAACCAACATAGCTTTTCACTTATAAATATAAACAAACAACCAAGGATCACTGATAAGAGAGTAAATACAATAGCATGAAAGAAAAACCAAGTGGAATAAAGTATAATATCCTGGGAAAGAGCATGGATTCTGGAAATGGATTGCCTGGCTTTAAATCACAGCTTGGTCATTTACTAGTTGTATGACCTTGGGTGAGTTATATGATCTCTCTGTCTCAGTTTCCTTATACATAAAATGGGAGTAATAATAAAATCTACTTTAGAGGGTTATGATGAGGAATAAGTGAGTTGATATTTTTAACCAATTAGAACAGAGTCTGGCACACAGTAAGAATGATATGATTATTTATTAAATAAAACGAACAGTGCAAATGACCCCAGCAGGCACAGGTATAATTCTAGGAATAGAAAAAAGCTTTAAAAAATTAATTAATATCTTCAAAGATATTTGAGAGGATATTGCTACTATAAATATTACATGAATAACCTGACATAAAAAGGACCAATCAAAGAGCAAAACAGTATTCTTAGAAAGTAACATTACAATTGCCAGAAGAAAAAAAAAATCCCATAGTGGAGATGAATGATAAATTGATCAGGGATGAAAGGAGAAAGATGAAAAATATAAGATACTTAAGAATAATAAAGATTAGACTCATATTTAACATTAATTTACTATGAGTTCCAGCAGGAGGAAATTTATTCAATGAAAGGAAGAGAAAAGTTAAGAAATAAAAGAAGGAAAATTTGCCTGAGCTGAAAAAAATATAAACAATGTAAATCTTCACATAGAAATGAATCCCTGAGTGCCAAGCAGGACAAATACCCAGAAAATTCTGATATCGTTTTGAAGGGTTAAGAGAGGTGTACATGTGGAACATATTATCTACAAGGGAACATAAATCAAATGGGCATCAGACTTCTCATAACAACTAATGGATTCTAGCAAACATGGAGTGGTGTTTTCAAAGTTATTAGAGAAAATATTTTGAACCCAGAGTTCTGCTAGTTGGTAAAACTATCAATGAAAAGAGCAAAATAAAGACGTTTTATATGTGTCAGAACTCAGAAAGCATTCTACTTTTCTTTTTTTTTTGAGTTGGAATCTCACTCTGTTGCCCAGACTGGAGTGCAGTGGCACGCTCACAGCCACCGCAGCCTCAACCTGCTGGGCTTAGGTGATCCTTCCACCTCAGCCTTCCAAGTAGCTGGAACTACAGGCACATGCCATCACACCCAGCTAAATTTATTTGATTTACTGTAGAGAAGAGGGCTCGCCAAGTTGCCTGGGCTGGTCTCGAACCTGTGGCTCAGGCAATCCTCTCATCTCAGCCTCCCAAAGTGCTGGGATTATAGGCATGAACCACCGTGCCCAGCCAACATTTTACTTTTAAACTTAATATGACTTCAACCCTTTTGAATCCTTTAGGGAAAAAGTATTTGAGTAAGTTGTCCATCAGAATGAAAACAGAACCTATTAAAGGACACATCATGGGATATAAAAATAGAGAAAGAAGAGATGGTGTTGGCAGGATTAAAGCAGAATCTTCTACTTGGAAAGATTTGCCTTAGCAAAGTTTAAATGATGTAGGATTGCATGATTCCATCTCTTCTAAATGGTTCCCTCTATACTACTTTGCTCTAAAATTAAAAACATTTTCATAACCCAAATACTTGAGATTCTGTTTCTTGTTGTCAATTTTTAATCAACCTGTAGACAGAATGTGGAAGATCTAATTACTGAAGAAAAAAATAAACATTATAAATCTTCACAATGAAAACAATAATATAAGAAACTATGCTAATTTCTTCATAGCTAGTTAGTAGATACTAAGTCAGTAAATTAAAAATTAAGCAATAAATAAATATACTCATTGATAAAAATAACATAATAAAACAAGGGCCATGAAAATAAGATAGGCTTGCAGAGACTGAATTCATTATTGTGGATATACACAAAATAATTTTGAGATATTGCTTCTACTTTTTGGGAAATTTTAATGCAGCTGAGTAGACGAATATAATCAAAAACAGGTCTACCTTTTGTCTTGTTGCATGCTGTCTTCTCCTCATTTTACAGGTCTCAGCTCAAAAGACATTCATAGAAGCTGTTCCCAGACTGCACCATCTAGAGTGACCTAATTTCATAATGACCTTAGAGGGTTATGATGAGGAATGAGTAAATTGATATTTATAACTGATTAGAACTGAACCTGGCACATAGTAAGAATTATCTGATTGTTTGTTAAATAAAACAAACAATGCAATTGACCCTGGCAGGCATAGATATCATTCTGGGAAGAGAAGAGAGCTTTAAAATTTTTTAAATTAATATCTTCAGAGACAACATAGTGAAACACTGTCTCTCAAAAAAAAAAAAAAAAAATTAGCTGACATGGTGGCATATGCCTGTACTTAGGCAGTACTTGGGAGGCTGAGGCAGGAAGACCACTTGAGACCGGGAGTTAGAGGTTACAGTGAGCTATAATCATGCCACTGTGTTCCAGCCTGAGTGGCAGAGCAAGACCCCAACCCTAAAAAAAATTTTATCAATCAACCAATCAATTAATAAATAAAAATGAGCAAAAACCTACTTCAAAATATTTTTCTTAGTGGTCCAAATGTGCAGTAGAATAAGTACAGTATTTACAATCAGGTGAGCTAATTTTAAGTCCCAGCTCTGCCACTGTCAACGTTAAAGTTTTTAGGAAAAAACACCACCTTCTTAGGACTGCCTTGACTACAACAAGGGATAAACAATAAATAAGAAGTGTTGACAGAAAATAGGGGATGACATTGTTTAGAAGATAGAAGCTTCTTAAATTAAACATAGTTCTAAGACCAAAATAGCCTCACTGGTAGCTGTGAAATGCAAATCAAACAAGGAACTATCATAGTTCATCTATCAGATCGACAGAAATGAAAATATTAGTAAAGCCCAGTGCTGGCAAGTATCTGAGGAAAGAAAGACTTCCTCTCACATTGCAGGTAAACAGCTCTAACATTTTGGGAAGGGAATATTGCAATTATCTTCTGGATTTTAAAATGGGCATCCCCTGCCAGGCGCAGTGGCTCAAAGCTGTAATCCTAGCACTTTGGGAGGCCGAGGCGACTCATCTCTACAATAAATCAAAAAATAAGCCAGGTGTGGTAGCACACACCTGTAGTTCCAGCTACTTGGAAGGCTGAGGTGGAAGGATCGTCTAAGCCCAGCAGGTCGAGGCTGCAGTGACTGTGAGCGTGCCACTACACTCCAGCCTGGGCAACAGAGTGAGAATCCGACTCAAAATTAATTAATTATTAATTAATTATTAATTAATTAATGGGCATCCCTATTGACTCAGCAAATTTCACATCTGGGATATAAAAGCCATGGTACATAATAATATAAGTACAAAGATATATCACAACATTGTTTATAAAAGTGTAAATGGAGCAACTTGAATATTCATTTGAATAAGTTGCCAGTCAGATATAACGGTGAATACTAAAAATCTCTTAAGCTGGGCTCGGTGGCTCGGCCTGTAATCCCGCGCCTTTGGGAGGCCAAGGTGAGTGGATTGCCTGAGCCCACGGGTTCGAGACCCGCCTGGGCAAGCAAGACCTCATCTCTACAATAAATCAAAAAATTAGCCAGGCGTGGTAGCACGCGCCTGTAATTCCAGCTACTCGGAAGGCTGAGGCGGAAGGGTCGCTGGAGCCCAGCGGGTCGAGGCTGCGGTGGCCGGGAGCGGCCACTGCACTCCAGTCTGGACGACACAGTGAGACTCCAACTCAAAAAAAAAAAAAAAAAAAAGAAAAATCTCTTAAAAGTAATAGGTGAATATACATGCTTGGGTTTAGAAAGCTGCACATAATCTGTTGAGCAAATGAAGCACTTATGCAGAAGCATATTCATATTAGAAGTTCATTTGGTCTTACAAAGAAAGACCATGTGTGTGCGCACAAACCCGTGCACAAGCATGTTTGAACAAACATGGGGAGAGATGTAAAAGGGGGTAGTTAATCTCTGTTACCGCCAGGGGTACAACTGGAATGGGGATGGGATACTATTATTTGGTCATTTTTTTCATCAAATATGTTGATTTTTGTAGTGTAAAACACATTTTTTAAAAAAATAAAATTTATCATTGTTCTAAAATTATAATTAGTCTGATGGTTTAAAGAAAACAACTTGGAGGATTAAAATAGAAGCAAATAATTGATCCTACATATTAGCATAATTGATGTTTAGTACATTTAGCTTGAGTCCTTATTAACATATTCACATGTTATAGAACAAATAACAAAAATAAAAGGCAATTTCAGGCTTTTAAATTGTGATATGTCATATTATATAATACATTACACTATGAATATCACAAATATCTAACAGAAAATTTAAAAAGAGTAGCAATTAACTATGTAGAAAAGTTCTGTTATTTAAATGAGCATCTCTTCTGTTGACAGCTTTTGATTTGAATAGTATATTCCTTCTAATATAAAATAAAAACCACATCAGCATGGAGAAAAAAACCCCTCAGAAATACAGAAAAGCACAAAGAAGAAAACAAAAATTTCCGGTATACTACTTTGTACATCTATTTTTTACAGTACAATTTATATTCTTCATTCATCCATATGTCTCTATTATTTATTAATATCTGTCTATCTACCTACCTATCTGGTGTTTATTTAATTGTATATCTTTTTTTAATCATCAAGCAGTCACATATGGTTTTTGAAGCTGCTTTTTTCCCCTAAGAATATCAGGGACATTTTCTGTGTCTCCTACAGTATGATTTTTAGTGGCCCCACACAGCATTCCACTGCATAGAGGCAAAATAACTTGATCAACTAGCCATCTATGACTAGATAGTTGGGTTACTAAGTTTTAGCAGAAAAAAATATGTACAGCACTTCTATCCAAACTTTTATGATTTTTGTTACCAGTTTTGTTCTTGCTTTTTTCAACTTTTTTAAAGGTAAGCATAAATACATTTTCTTAGTCAATTAAAGACTGTGATTGATAAAGGTGCCTCAAATGTAGGCATCTCCCGAGTCCTTCACATGACAAAATAAGGACTGTGGAAATCGATGGTGTGTGGGGCGTGGCTCTCCAGGGATGCTAGTCACTGCAATCTTACCAAAACCTGTACTACCACATTATGACCTAGGGCAAGGATGCTAGAAGACCCTATATAGCCATGCCTTCATTTTGCAGTGGACTTGAATGAAATGATGATAATTATTGATCCAGCAAACTATAATGGCTTCCCCTGAGTCCTTGGGGACTGTTGTGCAAATGTGTACTTAGGGACTCTTAAATACTGCTTATTAATGGCTTGACGGGCCATAACTGCTTTGAAGGAGTCGTTAAAGATCATGGTATAAATCCTTTCAGGTTCTCACTTCTTTAACTCAACTTGTCAGGGACTGCCACTACCTGTGTTGAATCAGGCTGCTCAAAGTAGTGAGTGATGCTCTAACTCCTGAATAGTACATCCATAGTATCCAGGGCAACTTGGCAATTTTTTCTGAAATTCATTGATTCTTCCACCTTTTTCCCTTTGACATAATGGTTTAAAATCATTCTCTTAAACATTTTTAAATCGCGCATATAACCACTTTGTTACCTCAATTGTCTCTAATTTTCCTGATCATGTTTGTATAATATAGAAATAGGTAAACATTTCTGGATACTTAATAAAATAGTCTATAGAATGATTAGAATAAAGTCTGTCAAACATATGTCCACAATTTTTGCATTGTAAAATATTTTATTCATGATTGTCAACCATATAACATGGCCCAATTAGTAAAAATCATCATCTTCAGTCACCATCATTAACTTTGGAAGCTCTCTGAGCTATGGTACATTGTTACAGACACGTTTTTAAGTGCCCCCGAAATAATACTGTAACGGCGGAAACACAGAGCAAACTTCCACTTCAGCTACGCTCACAGTGCCAAAGTCAAGCATGTTTTTTCTTTCATAACCGAGTTCCGCTGAGACACCCGTGGAAGCAAAATTACGATGTTTTGCCAGCGTAGATCTCATTTTGAGTTATCTTCTTTGTTTTACAAACCTAATCTGGAGGACTGGACTTCTAAGGCCTATGATATGTAGCCTGAGGATCACGCAAGGGTTTAAATTGCATCTTTTCAATGCGTTCTGGCACCGCAGCCCGAAGCCAATACTTGTTTTTTAACTGGCAACCTGCCTCCCACGAACGGAGGAAGCAGATTGCCTCTTTGCTGAATACTTAGACAAGGTACTGATATAACAACAGTGGACAAGCAGCTGGGAGCTGGGCTGTCAGCCTGTCACACACTGACAAATCTGTTGTTCATATTCAGGCAGGATGTGCGTGTTCGCTGGCCATCAGTATCATCCATCTAGCGCGGGGGTGTGAGGCAGCCTGGTCCCAGCGTGCCTATGGACCAAACGCTGTTATTACATCTTTCTGAAGCATCTCAACGAAACAACTCATTTACTTTTTTATGATGGGGCCTGGCAAATGAGACAAGTAAGATAGCCTGTTCAATTTTTGTTTCTCTTTCTTCGTTCAATACACCAAGACAGCCTGTATTACCATTTCATGTCACATACATAAAATCATAACTCTAAATGGCTCCAAACTGCTTTTCTGAAAATCCACAAGGCAGAAGGAAGAGCAAATATAAGAAATATTAAATTAAAATGCTGTTGTTTGAGGGAAAAATCATTTGAACACAGTGAGGGGTAGGGTTTTTTTTTTTTTTTTTTCCCTCTCTCTTTTATTTTTCAAGCAGCACTGACTTTCAGAATGATCTCTAACAAATTTCCCCTAGAGCCACTGAATTTGTAACACTCAGACTCTCACTCTCTGCAGATTCATTTCAGGCTGAATGTGAAGCCCACCTGAGACTAAATTTACAATTCCCTGGCCAAACCATATCTATATTTATATGGACCTTTGTAAATCAATGAAATATATTTTCTTTTTTCAAATATAGGCATTTGGGGGAATTTAAAAGTAATTGAGCCTATATCCCAGAGTTTCTGGTGTGATGCCATTCACTATTTGACAGTCCTTTTTTTTTTTTTTTTTTTTTTTAAATTTTTTATTTTGAAAATGTGCAGGTACTCTTGTTGATGAGGTGTGCCCCCTTTCCCTGGCAGTTTCCCACTACTGCCAATCCCACCTCCCCAGCAGTTTCTAACTACTGACAATCCCTGTCTTATAAAATTACTATTATTAGCTGGGTTCAGTGGCTCAGCCTGTAATCCCAGCACTTTGGGAGGCCGAGGTGAATGGATTGCCTGAGCCCACGGGTTCAAGGTGAGCCCGGGCAACTTGGCAGGACCTTGTCTCTACAATAAATACATAAACAAATAAAATAGCCAGGCGAGGTAGCGCGCGTCTGTAGTTCCGGCTACTTGGAAGACTGGGGCGGAAAGATCTCCAGAGCCCAGCAGGTTGACGCTGGGGTGGTCGTGAGTGTGCCACTGCACCCCATCCTGGGCGATGGAGTGAGACTCCAACAAAAAATAAAATTATAAATAAAAATATTATTATTATTGTTTCAGCTAGTTTTTGTTAACAATGGTTAAAGAATTTTTAAAATTAAATCATAAACTACAATGATATATTGCTGATAGCAGTGGAATATAAAAAATTTAAATGTTAATATGACTTTTCAGGGTCATTTGTGTCTTTAACTCAAAATATTGTTTTGCCTCTTTGAGTGTTGTACATTTTGGACTAGATTATCTGAAATATTGCAAAAACTATTTCCTCAGATGAAAGAGTTCTTAGGCTGACCATGGGAACAGAAAAAAATTGATAAATGAGAATCAAAAGCCCCAAACAGTCAACTAAACACTCTATACAGCAGTCTTAATTCTGATGGGTTTCATCTCTTTTCCAGAGTGAGTATGATTAAAAAAGGAAAAAATAACAAAACATATATAGACACGTTTGTGTAACTGATGCAAATCAATAATCCATAGCCAGAATTTCGTTTTTAAATATTTCAGGTAAGGACTGTCAAATAGTAGCCGGGCTCGGTGGCTCAGCCTGTAATCCCGCGCCTTGGGAGGCTGAGGTGAGTGGATCGCCTGAGCCGGCGGGTTCGAGACCCGCCTGGGCAAGCGAGACCTCATCTCTACAATAAATCAAAAAATTAGCCGGGCGTGGTAGCGCGCGCCTGTAGTTCCAGCTACTTGGAAGGCTGAGGCGGAAGGATCGCCGGAGCCCAG
>CAUYQG010056703.1:0-25983 GCA_963574415.1 Tarsius wallacei | reverse complement strand
TCCATAATACTGAGTGACCTCTCACAAAAACAAAAAACTAAGTATCACATGTTCTCACTCATATAGTAGACCTTGATCATCCAACGTATTACCACAAGAAAATGACTGACTGTGGTGGGAAACTGGGGGGGGGGGGGGAGGGTGAGGGAGATGGGATTAATGGTGGTGGGTATCTATCTGAGGATGGGGAGTCACCTCTTGTCAACAAGGGTACCTGAACGAAATGCTTTTGTGTGCCTAACCCCTAACTGTACCCCACAATAGCATAGTAAAATAAAATAAAATATAAAACAAAACAAAAAAAAGAAATAAAGAGAAGAAGGGGATGGAGGCCATTGTGGAGACTTGTTATAATTTAAAATTGTAATATCAGTACAGCCCCTAGTGACAAAGTAAAATTTTAGAAAAGACACCTTGGAGCTGTGGAGGCAGGTGGACATCTAGGCGAAGTGCAGATGCCCCAAGATGGAGTCAGCCTGGCCCAGCGTACAGTTAGGAGCAATTTGTAGAGATAGTTTAAAGACCACATAATTTCAAGTCAGTGACAGTTCCTAGAAGACACAGAAGGCTGCCCGACCTTCATACCCTGAATCCCAATCTGTAATCTTCACCTTCTACACAAAAGGAATAATTGGTACCGTTTCTTTGTCAGACACAGAACCACCATGTCCTCCATGAGATGTGTGTTGTGGTTTCCCAACCATGATACGTATTCGTGGGGAACCAGGCAGATCCTCAGTCTGAGCTGAGACCTGCTCAGATTCTGCAGGGAGTGAATGTGAAGACCCCCGCTCCCTTCTCCTGGGTCTGGGCATCTGTTGTTGGTGTTGGTGGTTACCACAGCGTCTAGGCCAACAGATTATTATATTCGAGAATGGGGAATAAACCCGCTTGAAATACTATTGCCAACTTGGATCTGTCCATCCCTCTTGAGACATTTTACCAGTGACAACCAGATGAGAATGGCTGTGGCTTAAAGTGACATAGTCTTTTTGGGAGGCATGCGGTCTGTAATCACAACAGAAACTACTAGATCCAGAGTAAATATGAGAGGCCCACACTGGACTCCCCTCCAGGATTCTGTGATTATGTTCTCATAGGGCATTTGCAGGGTGTTGAAAGAGTGTTCAAAGCACAGTGAGAATAGACAGGAGGAAAAAGAGGAACGTCAGGAAGAAGAGTCTCCTCACACCCACCCAGATGTCAGCCTGGTCTTCAGAGGCACCAGGTTTAGGTAGTGAGTGTGTCCTTTGGAGGGAGGAGGAAGACTCAGGAAGGGGCCATCCCCAAAGGTGGTGTGTATGTTGGTCTGAGTAGCCATTGGAGACTGACCAGCAGGGGGAGCAATAGTCATCCCAGCAAGTAGTCTGAGCATCTACGAGGGGGCTCCTCTTGGGATCCCTTCCCCACACTCAGATTTCCTGCCTCATTTGCTGACGTGCAAGATGTTTTGGCAATCAGAACTTCAGTCTCCTGCAACACCTGCAGGGACGCAGGTTACTTGGAGAACCCTTTTCCCTCACTTCCCTTGCCCAGGAGTCCCTTGAGGCTGTATTTTCCAGGCAGAATCTAGTTCTCAGCAACTCCAAAGCAACCCTAAAGAGTGCAAGATGCAAAGTGCAGTCGAGCAATTGTGAGTGTGCATTTTGTATGTATGAAGACAACTTTATATATATGTATGTATATATATGTGTATATATATATATATATAATTAAGATTTTACTAGATATGGAACGTACTGATAGGAAATATATTACAGTGTGCCTTTTGTTCTACTCATTATGTCTTTGTTAACAATCCACTCCAATTAAAATTATTTCAATGGGAGCTGATACAACCTCAGGTCTCAAAGGTAGATATGTGATCTGGGTCTGCTTAATAAAACTCCAGCACATCAGGAAAGAACATGATGGTTCTTTCCTGAGAATTAGTGATGTTATGACTGAGTGAACTTAAAGATGATAATGATTGTTTTCCCTTTTGAATGGGAGTGGTATTTGAGAATGAATTCAGTCAAAATGAAGATTAGTGAAAAGACAGAGAAGTAGAAAAAGAGATCGGTGGCATCATTAATCAAATCCAGCTGTGTCAGAAGCCATTACTCATCTCTGGTATTTCTAGAATTTGCAATCGTATTTTTGTTTAAAAACTTGAGTTAGGATTCTGGTACTCACATCCCCAAAATTCTCGAGTAGGAGATGCAGCAAATGTCAGAGAGGTGGGAAAACAGAGAACTTGCCACAAGGACTTTATTTGAGATGAGGAAAGGAAGCCGAGGACAAGGTACAGGAGTATTAATAAAGCTCCCTTTTAGGTCTGGAAGCAGATTGTGAACTCATTTTTGTGTGTTCTCCATGCTCAGCAGCAGAACCCATAGCAGATGCAACCAGCGGTGCAGGTCCCATAGACACGTTCCAAGACCCTTGTGGATCCTGGGGACACAAAAAGAGCAACAGACACAGGCTGGGTGAGAGGTGGGTGGGGAAGAGCATCCCTGTGCAGGTCCCTGCTGGGCTGTTTGAGCTGATCTTGGACAGGAACAGGAGACTCAGCAGTGTTGGCGCTCACAGGACTGAAGACTATTCTCTCAGCCAACTTTGAGGATGCCTGCCCATCACACACATCGGATCACACCCCAGGCCCATCTCCAGTTTCTGAAACTCCTCTGACAAAGTAAAATGTGTTTCTTTAAAAGGGGCTCTCAGCTATGATGCAGAAGAAACTCTCTAATATGTTTCCAAATTGCATACAATTAGTGAATTTCTCCAAATTGTCATAGAATAAAACATCTTTGGAGGGAGAAAAATCCCCTGAATATACATGAGGAAATTGAGATCTGAGGAGGTATTCAGCTCAAGAGTTAGAGTCAATAGTTAGGACTGATTCTAGACGTGTCTGGATTTTCCTCTTTGGATTCCACAGCCCTGCAATGTTGGAGTCTCTCACTTAAAGCTCTAAGACCTGAGCTCAGGTCCTCTGTGAAGGAGATGGCCATGTCCTGGTCCTCTGCGCCAGGCTGCTCATGGGCTGGATCTTCATCAACTCTTGTTTGGAGTGGCTCAGCCTGGGAGAATGGCAGTGAGAAGGGCGAAGGTCCTCATGGCTGGAGTCACCAGGAGGATGGAGAGTAGGAGGCTGGGTGTGTAGAGTGAGGAGTCAGCCTGGATTTATAGGTCTCTAGAAGGCTCAGAGACAGACAGTGCAGTGAGAGGTGTGGGTTTGTTTCAAGATTCCTTTGAGGTTCTTCTGTTTTTGCTTCTTTTACCACAGTGAGCCTCTGCGTTGATTGTCTGTCCTCAGTCCAAGCTGATAGTGAGGATGAGGTCACTGCTGTATTTTCCTGTTTTCCATCTGCTTGAATATTTCCTTTCCAAATTCAAAAGGAAAAGAAACAGTGTTTCCATTCAATACATTCTCGAAACAAATGTACTTTATGTTCTGAAGATGGGCCCTTATCTCTCTGGAGGTGTAGACCCTGAGGACAGAACTGGACTCCAATGAAATAGAGTTAATTCGTTGCAGGATTCAGGGATCAGTCTTCTTTTAAGGTCTGTATGGAAAGAACAAAATGGCTTCAAGGTGAAATGAGCTCAGTGGATGCTAGATAAATATTTGGTCATTCTAAAGCCAAAGGACGGATTTATTTCAACATGTCATTGTGATCTGAGCACAGATGCATAACACTCACCAAGTATTTATTTCCACTTTTATAAATATCAAAACTCTTGAGGTACCCACACTGCTCTTCCAAGATCTTTGATTTTTAAAAATATTTTGCACCATTTAATTCATTAAGGATGAACAGAATGTAAATTGTAGAAAGAGTAATGAGCTCCCATTTCTGCCCAGCCCTTCGGCTCTCATCTAGGAAAGCATCACTTAACAATTAGACACGTTTTTCTGTACTCCGCTCTTTTTACCTTGCGCTGTATCTTGAAGACTTTCTGTATCAAAACACACAGAACTCTGTCATTGTCATAGCCTTACACTATTCCAGTGTTTGTACTTGCCATCACTTAACTATTTTTATTTGATAAAATATTGTTAAATTGTTACCATTTGTGTATTCCCAACATTTTCAATCAGGAATTCTCAGCCACGTGGTGGATGCCTTACAATGAAACAAGAATATGACATCCTGGGTTAGCCACATCTCCGGGACATCATGCCAGTCTAATTTATTCCTTATTGCTTTAGTTATTTATTTGTTTTTACCACCAAATGATCTACTTGTTTAAGGAAGAGAATGTCTTCTGGGTCTTCAGTTAACATAGAGTCTATGCATCCCAATAAGAAGTTTCGGGTCTTACTTAGGACTGAGCAAGTGTTCCCGCTTGTTGGAGACCCTCAGCCTCTCCCTCCCTTCTCTGTTCTTAGAGTTTGCATCAGTCATGGCCTGACCTACACTGTGCTAGCAACAGCCATATGTGGTGCTCCCAGAATGCCTTTATTAACACAGAGTAGACAGGGATGTTCCTTCCACATTCGCCTGTTATCTTGAATTGATAGACGCCTCTGCACATGTCAGCTTGGATTCTATTCCATCCTTCTCTCTTGCAACATCAATTTTCTAAATCCAGTGGAGATAGACCCTGATCCCACATATCTCTTGCTCTGATACCATTTTCTCCACGAAACATTCTGCTCTACAGAATCTTTTTTTAAAAATCTATTTTTGTTTTAAGCATCCTCATGTTCCAATTTAAGATTTACAGTGAAGATATTTCTTACCACTCCAAATCAAAATGGTAGCTTTCTTCTCGTTAAAGTCCTAATTCTTCATGAAGCCATGTGTTTTCATGACATGCTGCTACATTACAGTCTTAAATAATTGTATTTGTTTCTTGAAAAATATACTGTCATACTTTTCAGTATATGTCCATGCAAAATGGACACATGGACTGCTTTACTTTTGTAGGTTTCAGTGTTTTTCTTTTTCTTTTTTTTTTTTGAGTTGGAGTCTCACTTCGTCGCCCAGACTGGAGTGCAGCGGCCGCTCCCGGCCACTGCAGCCTCGACCTGCTGGGCTCCGGCGATCCTTCTGCCTCAGCCTTCCAAGTAGCTGGAACTACAGGCGCACGCTACCACGTCCGGCTAATTTTTTTGATTTTTTTATTGTAGAGATGAGGTCTTGCCAAGTTGCCCTGGCGGGTCTCGAACCTGCAGGCTCAGGCAATTCACTCACCTCGGCCTCCCAAAGCACGGGATTACAGGCTGAGCCACCAAGCTCGGTGGTTTCGGTGTTTTTCTATGCAGTTTAGTAATAATATAATTTCATATCATGAGGTGATCTTGGATATAATTAATTTAATCAGAATTAATGCACTGATCCCCTACTATGAGTTGGGAAGTCATCTCAGCACTGTAGTAGAATGATGAACAAAACATGCAGCACCTTCCCGTGTAGTGAGTCAAATGTTACATAGACTGAGTGACATGTATGGAATATGAGATGGTTTGAAATTCTACAGTTAGAAATAAAGAGAAGAAGGTCGCCATGGGGAACTTGTTGCAATTTACAATTGAGCAATCAGGAAAGCCTCACCAACAAAGTGAAATTTTAGCAGAGACCCCCTGGAGCTGGAGAGAGGCAAATGGACTTCTGGGTGAAGTGCAGATGCCCCGATATGGAGCCAGCCTGGCCCCATTGATAGGAACAGCATGTAGAGTGAGTTCAAGGGCCATATGACTTCAAGTCAGTGGCAATTGCACTAACCCAAAGAAAGTCTGGACTCCACACCCAGAGTCCCAATACGTGACCATCACCTTCTATACAGGGGAAAGGGTTGGGACCATTTCTTTGTTGACACAGACCCACTCTGCCCTCTCTGAGATGTGCATTGTGGATCCCCACCCAAGCAGTATCTCAGTGGGGAACTTGGACCCGGTTCTGCCTCTTCAGACTGGCAGGCCTTCAGTCCGTGACTGAGACCTGCTCGGGATCTGCATGGAGTGGATGTGGAGAACTGCTGTTCCCTTTTCTTTGGGTCTGAGCATTTGTTGTTGGTGTTCATGGTCGCAGCAGTGTCTGGGCCATCATATTTTATATTGAAGTATGGTTAATAATTCTACTTGAAACACCGTCTCCTTTGCACCTTGAAAGTGAAAATAATTGTCTTGTCTAGTACATGGTAGTGTTCTCTGAGAGTAAATACAGTCAAAGCAAAGCTATAGTTAAGACAGGGAAGTAGATGGTGATATCAATAGCATTCTTTGAGCTTTCATATCAATTTTTGTCTGAAGCCATACTTTTTCCCGGAAACTTCTAAAATTTGAAACTGAATTTTGTTCCAGATGCATGATTTAGGATTTTGATCCTTGCATTACAAATCATCTTGACTCACACACATACAAATGTGAAAGAGGTGTAAACACAAAAATCTCTTTATGAGTTATTTATTTGGAATGGGAGAAGAAATTGAGCACAAGGTAGAGGAGGAACAACAATTCTCTTTAAGTCTCAAGCAAACAATGAGACTTCACATTCTTCTAATTCTTTTTGTTCCTGCAAGGTCAGTGGCAACACAATAAGAAGTGGAGTCCATGGGGCCTGACACAAGGCCCGTCAAGATGTTCTCCAGAATGGCAGCATAGTATTCTACAGTGGCAGACCAAGGGCCTCACTGAGCATGGGGACAGAGAAAGAGCATCAAACCTTGAGCGCCAGACTCAGCAATGGGTGATAAAGAGAATCGTGGAGAAGTTGCATGATGGCTGACGGATAGTATTGGCTACATCACAGCCAGTACCATGTACAATCTCAATAAACAGGAATTATATACATAACAATGTTGGTCACATACAGGATTAAGACCCACTGTCATTTTCCTGCCCCCCCCCCTTCTTTTTGCTCCAGTCCCATCATGCACACATCGGAACAGACCATTAGGCCCATCTCCTGTGTCTAAAATCTCCTCTATAAGCAAGGTAAAATATTCCTCTATAGTTTAGCCTGCCACTAAGATCTAGAAAGTATTAGTCAGTATGTCTCTCCATATCTTACACAGAGTGAATTTCACAGACAAAACTTGGAATCAAGAATCTTCAGAGAAAGAAAACCTCTTAGATTTATTTGGCTCTCTGTTCAAGTTATAGATGAGAAACTAAAGGCCCAGAGAGGTTAAATAAGTGACTAACTGTTGTAGACTGTTGTAGACCCAATTCCATGGCCTGTCTCCAGTCCTTTCCTCTAGATGTTGAGGCTCTGCCATGTCGGTATCTCTCGCCTAGAAACTGAAGAGCAGAGATGTCATCCGTTGTAAAGAAAATGGCAGATTTTCTTTATGTCCAGGTCCTCTGTTCGGGCTGCTCTTGGGCTGGAGCCTCAGCTCTTCCCTAGGGCAGCTCAGTCTGGGCCTGGAGGACAGGAGGAGAATGGCAGTGAGGAGGATGAGGGTCCTTGTGATTGGAGTCACCTGGAACATGGAGAGCAGGAGCCTGAGTGTGTGGAGCCAGCTTGGATTTATACATCTCTAGGAGAAGGCCTTTGCTAACCTCAGCGAAAGGGGATGTGTAATTGGTTGGGGGAGGTGAGGGCTTGTGTTGTCCTCAATGCCCTTCTGATGGTTTCATGTTCCCCCAGCTTTGTTCTGGCGTGGGTTGGTATGTTCAATATATGTGCTAGGTCTGTGCTTAGGTGCATTTGGCTTTCAGTGTTCAAATACAGATAAGAAAATCAAGGCTCAGAGATTTTACATAAAGTCACCTAGATGACGTAGACCATTATAGACCCAATTCCAGAGCGTGTTTTCAGTACTTTCCTCTAGACATTACAGTTCTGCTCAAATACAGAGATGGTAGTAATGATAAGAACCCAGCTTTTTTTTTTTCTATCTCTCATCTGCTATATTTACTTCCCAATAATGAAAAAGAAAGTGAAAATTTGCTTACATTCAGTACATTTAGGGAACAAATGCCTCTTCTTTCTTTTCTTTTTTTTGAGTTGGAGTCTCACTCTGTCACCCAGGCTGGAGTGCAGTGGCATGCTCATGGCCACCACAGCCTCGACCTGCTGGACTCAGGCGATCCTTCTGCCTCAGCCTTCCAAGTAGATGGAACTACAGGCATGCACCACCATGTCCAACTAATTTTTTGATTTATTGTAGAGATGAGGTCTCGTCAAGTTGCCCAGGCTGGTCTTGAATCCGTGGGCTCAGGCAATCCTCTCACCTCAGCCTCCCAAAGTGCTGGGATTAAAGGCATGAGCCACTGTGCCCAGCCTACCTCTTATTTTCTGAAAATGGGCCTTGCTACCGTCTCTGGGGGTGTAGACCCTGGTGCCAGAGTTAGATTGCAATGGAGTATAGAGTTACTACATTTTAGAAATCAAGAACATATCCAATCTTGTAAAAGAGATTTTGAGGTTATGGGGTGAGTAGTGTCTTATAGGGACCAGTGTGAAGAGGACAGTGAGTTTATTTGGCTGCAGGTGCAATGAGCTCAGTGAGCTACAGACAAAGAGTTGGTCTAAAGTTTTAAAAATGTTTATTATTTTCAGCTCTACTTAGGGATGACTGACAATTAAATATTATATATGTTAAGTGTACACTACTTTATGTTTGATATATGTATAATAAGGATCTTTATCTCAGACCACATTCAAAAATCAATTCAGAGTGAATGGAAGACCTAAACATAGACCTGAAACCATAAAATGAGTAGAAGAACATTTAGGGATAAGGCTTTTTTTACATTGATCTGGGCAGTTATGTCTTACCTATGACACCAAAGATACAGGCAATAAAAGACAAAGTAGATGAAAGAGATTGCATTGATCTATACAATATCTGCATAGCAAAGGAAAAATCCACTGAGTGAAAAGGCAATCTAGAAATAGAGAGAAAATATTTGCAAACCATATATGGGAGAAGAGGTTATTCAAATGTATAAGGAACCCAAACATCTCAATATCAAAAAACAAAAACATCGATTAAAGACTGGGACAAGGACCTGAATAGATGCGTCCCAAATAAAACAATTTTCTCAGAAGTTATTTTAGTCTGGATGGCACATGTCTTGTAAAACATAGGTGTTTTTAAGGAAATTCTTTGACTTTCTCATTTTCTTAGCTGATAACTACTGTCCCCAGCAGTCAGCAGAGATCCAAACAGAAGACCACCAACAAGAGTTCCACCCACTGGGTCCCTCTGAGGTGGCCTCACAATCATTGGTCAGATTGTGGACACAGGTTCAATGATGAAACCACAATGTGAAAGTATACGTTTTGTGTCACTTACAGATCTGCAAGCTTGGCAGGGCAACCAGAGAGGGCAAAGTGAACGTCCCAAGGCTCATGTAACAACGGCAGCCATGTTCATGTAGGAGAGGACTTCTCTTATTTAAGGGTCATTTGGGATGAGTCCTAAGTTTGCGGGATTACTTTCTACTGGGTACTTTAAAAAACTCTGGTGGTAAGGCAATTGGAAATGATGTGGGGATAAAACAGAGCTGCAAAGAAGGACCCCTTATCTCTCTCTTCATCAGCCCTAAGCAGGCCCAGACAGCAACCAACATTGGGAAAGGGGGCCTGCATATTTCAGTGAAAACTCTGTGAGGGTAACTGGGGTAAAAATGCCAACATACACACAGAGGAGGATTTGGAATCTGGTTCTCAACCAGGCTCCCCCTGCTGCCCGATCTGGGGTCTAACCCTAAGAACAAATCAAATTCACTCAGCAGAGATGACATGTTGGAGAACACCACTGTACACCACCTGGTATTGTATTGCTTGAGAGTAGAAAACACAGTTTCACATCATATATTTTAGTGGGTGGACAAGTGGTAAACTAAGTTATTATGAATATCATGCACTAGGGAGCCAATGGTCACTATGCAAAATAACAGGACAACATGGAGGGGGGCTTGCATTTCCCAGCAGACCCAGCGTGGGGCTGCCAGCTTCTGGGTGGCCTCGTGATGGTCTCCTTACAGAGAAGAGAGCGTCAGAGCAGAGGCCTGGAAGGGCCGGAGTGAGTCTTGCAGAAACCTGGGCGGTGTCTAGGCAGAGGAGGAACACGTGCGGCAGCCCCGCAGTAGAAGAATGGCTGGGCCCAAACAGTGGCTCTGGCAGCAGCACCCAGAATGATTACAGGACTTCAGGAAGGACAGAACACGCCTCAGCTGGTTCCGCATTGGTGGCTGTTGGCCCTGGAAGGTCAGCCTTCCCTGTCTGTAACCCAGTGCTGTGCTGTCCTCCCCTCCCATGTTCTGCTGAAAAGGTGGGACCCTCCGGACAAGGGATGCTGCTCCGTGCCTCTCTGATGGCCTTCCTTCTGTCCTTGCCTTTTTTGTGGTGGGAACTCAGCAGCCTCAGGCCCTGTCAGGTTCTCTGTCTGTGTCCAAGTGTCACCTGAGTGTCCTCACCTCTTCCTCCATCCCCCCAGGTGACTCTCAAACACAGCTTAGGATAGAGGGAGACTTCTCTAGTCCACCACCTTTTTTTTTTTGAGCTTCGCTAGAACCTTGACAAAACCTCAGGCTTTACCAAATAAGGTTTATGTGTTTTAAAAAATTATTATTATTGTTTTTAATTTTAGAATTGGGGGTACAAGTACAGGCTGTTACATGGATATATTGTATAGTGGTGGGGATTGGGTCTCAGGTGGCCTTCTCCCCAGATAACGAACATTGTAGCCAATAGACAATTTCCGAACTCTAACTCCCCTCCCCAATTTTCCCCTCATCGGTTTATTTTTTCCCCAATGTATATTATTTCCATATTTATAGTCATTTATTTCCCACATATAAGTGAGAATATGGGGTGTTTGGTTTTCTGTTTCTGAGTTAGTTCACCTAGGATGATGTTCTCTACCTCCATCTGGGTTGCTACTGAGGACATGATTTCATTTTTGTTTTGGCTGCATAGTATTCCGTGGTATCCATACACCATACTTGCCACACTTTTCTTATCCAATCACTGGTGGACCCTTAGGTTGCTTCCATGATTCTGCTATTATGAATAGCATTGCAATGAGCATACAAATACAAGTATCTTTCTTATATAATGATTTCTTCTTCTTGTTCTTCTTTTTTTTTTGAATAGACTCTAGTAGTGGGATTTCTGGGTCAAATGGCATTTCAATTTTTTGCTCTTTGGGAAACCTCCATGTTGTTTTCCATAGAGGTTGAACTGGGTTACAATCCAACTAACAGTGAATGAGTGCTTTCTTCATATGCAACCTCATTAACATCTGTGTTTTTTGACTTTTTAATCATAGCCATTCCAACTGGTAAAAGGTGATATCTCATTGTAGTTTTAATTTGCATTTCTCTGATGATTAGTGATGTTGAGCATTTTTTCATATGCTTGTTGGCCATTTAAGAATTATCTATTCATATCCTTTGCCCACTTTTTGATTTTTAAAAAAATTATATTGAGTTGTTTGGGTTCTTTGTAGATTCTGGATATTAGCCCTTTGAGGCAGAATTTGCAAATATTTGTTCCCATTTCATAGGTTTTCTGTTCACTCTGTTGATTATTTGTTTTGCTGAGTAGAAGCTATTTAGTTAAGTCTCATTTGTCTATTTTTGTATTTGGCACGATTGCTTTTGGAGTCTTTGTCATAAATTCTTTGTCTAGGCCAATGTCCAGAAGAGTGTTTCTTAGATTTTCTACTTTTAGTTTCTGGGTCTTCCATTTAAGCCTTTAACCCATCTTGAGTTAATTTTTGTGTATGGTGAGAGGAAAATATTCAGTTTCCTTCTTCTGCCTATGGCTAGCCAGTTTCCCAGTAAAGGTTTATTTCTAAGTGTCTTTGTAAGACTTTACTTTTCATCCCTAGCTCTTCACTTTACCCCAATTTTCCCATAGAACGCCATCAGTATAGACGCCTAGTGACAGAAGACATGGTGTAAACGGTTCCCTCGTACATGTGTTAGTTGAAGTCCCAGCGGCCACTTAAGTGAGTCTGGATACTGAGCAAGAACCTTGACACTGTCAGGTTGAAGTAAATATTCTGAGGAAACTGAGGATAAATGTGAATGTGTGAGTATGAGAGAGGAGAGAGACTTCTAGAAGAAGCAAGGATATTGCCCACATATGCTTATGCTGCCCAGTGTTCCCAGCAGACACAGTGTGTTTGGATCTTGGCCATGGTCACTGGGACATGGTTTTGATCTAGTAAAGAAATTCGATATCGGAATGCACTGTGTACCTTAGCTTGGGGGCTGGGTGGAGGCTGTATGGGAGGAGGCGTTCTGATAGGACAGGACACATTTAGGGCCTCGGAGTGCCGTGATCATGTCCCTCCTCCAACCCTTTGTCCCGCCTTCCTGCAGTGAAGGTCCTGCTGCTTCCTGTATCAACAGTGTATCAACAGCCCTGAAGACCTGGCGGGTACAGGCTGGTGCTCTGAATCATCTGCCCTATGTTTGCTTCCCCCCCCCCCCGCCCCCCCGCTGCCTTCAAAAGCTGTCTGTATGTCTGCTTAATAAACTGTGAGAGAATAACCATCTTGAGGCACTTTAAAACATGGCCCCAAACTCTTGCTCTCTCTCTTATAAAAAGGGAGGTTTATGTTCTTTCCTTTTGAATCTTAGCCTGGTGACATCTTGACCAAAAAAATACACCAGACTTAATACTATGCTGTTTGCCAGGATCAGGCCCTGAAGAACTGGTGTCTGTTACTTTCTCTGTCATGAATGGTGCCATAGCCTTAATATTTGTGTTCCTTCATATCTTTTGCCCACTTTGTAATGGGTTTGTTTTTTTCTTTTCAGCACGTTTAAGTTCCTTGTAGATCTTAGATGTTAGGCCTTTGTCAGATATACTATTGGCAAATATTTTTTCCCCAGTCTGTGGGCTATTTCTTTGGCTTTGCAGAAGCTTGTTGGTCTCATGAGATTTCTTTTTTTTTGAGTTGGAGTCTCACTCTGTCGCCCAGACTGGAGTGCAGTGGCCGCTCCCGGTCACTGCAGCCTCGACCTGCTGGGCTCCGGCGATCCTTCCGCCTCAGCCTTCCGAGTAGCCGGAATTACAGGCATGCACTACCATGCCCGGCTGATTTTTTGATTTATTGTAGAGATGAGGTCTCACCAAGTTGCCCAGGCAGGTCTTGAACCCGTGGGCTCGGCAGTCCACTCACCTCAGCCTCCCAAAGCGCGGGATTACAGGCTGAGCCACCGAGCCCGGTTTGATGAGATTTCACTTGTCTATCTTAATCTCTTATGGCATGGGCACTTAGGGTTTTGATCAGGAATTGGTTGCCAGTTCCAGTTTCCAAAATAGTGTCTCCCGCATTTTCTAAGTTTCTTATAGTTTGAGGTTTTACGTTTTGGTCTTTGATCCATTTAGAGTTGATTTTTGTGTATGGTAGACACTTCTCAAAAGAAGATATATGAGCAGCTAACAGATATATGAAAAAATGCTGAGCCTCACTAGTTATCAAAGAAATCCAAATTAAGACCACACTGAGATCCACCTAACTTCAGTCAAGATGGCCATCATCAATAACTCAGAAAACAACAGAAGCTGGAGAGGATGCGGGGAAAAGGTAACACTTCTACACTGCTGGTGGGAGTGTAAACTAGTACAGCCTCTGTGTTGAACAGTGTAGCGATTCCCAAAAGATCTAAAAATCGACCTTCCATATAACCCCGCAATCCCCCTACTGGAAATATACCTGGAGAAACTCAAATCACTCTATGAAAAAGATACCTGCACATACATGTTTATTGCAGCATTGTTCACATTAGCAAAAACATGGAACCAACCGTGCTGCCCATCGAAAGAGGAGTGGATAAAAAAAAAAGTGTGGTACTTATACGTGATAGAATATTATGCAGTCATAAATAAGGATAAAATTATGAACTTTACAGCAACTTGGATGGACTTAGAGTGTATAATACTGAGTGATCTGTCACAGAAAAAAAGAACTGAGTACCACAAGTTCTCAATCATAAGCGGACCTTGAACAATTATCATAATACTATAAGAAAGGGATTGGCAGTAGTGGGAAACTGCCAAGGGAGGGGCTGGGCAAACCTCATCAACAAGGATACCTACATAATGAACATTTGTATACCTAACCCTGAATTGTACCCCACATCTTTAAAATTAAAAAACAAGCAAACAAACAAACAAAAAATATTTGTATCCCTTTGAAATTCATATGTTGAAAATATGATAGTATGAAAAGGTAGGGCCTTTGAGGAGGTGATTAGGTCAGGAAGATTGGAGGCCTTCTAGATAGAAAGTGTCCTTATAGGAGCTCCTTTGACCCTTCCCCCATGTGAGAACACAGTGAACCAGAAAGCCAACCTTCACCAGAGGCCAAATCTACTGGCACCTTGATCTGGACTTTCAGCATCTAGAACGTGAGAAATGCATTTCTGTTGTTTATAAGCGACTTGGATTGTGGTACTTTTTGAAAGCAGCCTAAATGGTCTAGGGAGATGACCATTTACGAACCCAGACTCCATGTTTGTAAATGCCTCAGCATCCCACAGGGAGAAGAACAGAGGCCACTAACAGTGGTGACTGGAGAATATTTAGCAGTTAGCTTTCTGGAAAAAAAATGAAACTCTGACTTGAAGTGTTGCAAATTTCTGTGTTTAAAATCCACAAAGGCATAGGGGATTTAAAAAGTGTCCTTTGAAAACTCTTCTCATGAGCCAGCATAGTCTGGCCCCAGTGCATCATCATAGTACCTTCCTCAACCCTGCAAGAGCTCCCAGCTGAGCCAACCCACCTGCCAACCTGTGCATGAACACCCATGCCCCGCGATCTCAGATCTCAGCAGAGTCTTTCCTTGTGCCTGCTGCGGCAAGCCAGGCCCCAACTGCACATGTGTGCATGAAGACAGGATTATGGGACTTGAATCCACTATGTTTTGTAGTGGCTTCTTACCCAGTGGTAGATGAACCAGGCATCATTCTCATGGAATGAGGTTGGAATTTTGCATTTTTGCGTGTGTGTAAACTTTCACTGCTCTAAACTATTGGTGAAGGAGGACAGAATGTTCTCACCTCATACCCCAAGGGTAATCAAGAACATTCTCACCTCATAGTTAGGGAGATATGACAGTGGATTTGGATTGACTGATGGACGACCTCTCACCTATTCTTAGCTTAAACTCCTCTCATGGGGTGCAGGGATGTTATGGGATTCAGATGTGGTTCCAGCCACAGTCTTCAGTGACAGGTGCAGAGGAGGGCATGGGCCTTGGGAGTTGGCTGCAGCAACCAGAAAAAAAAACTAGGTATTTTCTCCAGGATAATTAGCCGTAAAGCCCATGGAATGATGGCCATGATTCTCACGTTGCTATCACCAAGAGTAAAATCAAGAGAAAGGAAAGGAACAAAAAAAGACAACAATGTAGCTCCTTTGAGCTGCTGGTCAAGTGGTTTCTGAAGCCAAGAAATCTTTTTAATTTCCAGGTATTGGAATGCAAATGCTAACACAGCTTGACATGGTTTCTGAAATTTGATTCCAAGATCCAACATGCTTTGAAAACATCAAAAATACCAAACTCAAAGAACCTGCAGAGACAGGGCATAAGGAGAGGGGATGAAGAGTTATGGCAGGTGTTCCCTGCGCTTCTAGACATCAGGCTCCCAGGGGATTCCTGGACACAGCCCATGGACAAGTCATCTTAGTGATGCTGATTACCAGGGAGGGAGGGACGACTACGTGAGTGGCTGGAAGGACAGTGGGAAAGTCAAGATCTGGGAGCTAGGGTTGATATTCAGAGATAGAAGGATTCAGCTGGCAGGAGTAGGAAGTGGCCATGGAGTGGAGACTGGAACAAAGAGGAGGGCCTGTTTCTGTCATCCAGAAGGTCATAGTGCTGGGAGGATTAAACAATGACCTGGCAGGTTGTGTTAGAGTGAATAACATTTATCTCATAATCTTGGGCTCTTAGTGAGGTACAGGGCTTTGAGGATGAAAGGAAAAATTACAGAAGGGAGAAAAGAGAACAGTTCCTTTCTCATTTCTTCTGTTCTGATTACAGCAATGCTCAGAATATCAAAGAAGCAAGCAGAAAATAAAAGCAATAACAAAAAGCCAACATCCTTTATTAGAAAAGAAAAATTGCACTTAAGTCTTTTCAGGAGTGCCAGGAAATCGGTTATTGAAGGCAGTTGCAAAAGGGGTGGAGACGTTGCAATAAGGAGAGTGGTTGACCTCACGTCTCCTGGTGTCAACGGCAGGAGAGTTTAAGCACCGGAGGAGCTGGTAGAGAAGAATCGGGGTTGTGAGGAGCCTGGCCAGTATGATGAGGCCATTGGTGTTTGCTAATTTGTGCTTTTGATTGTTACCCTTCTTTCTTCTATAGGGAGAGGGGTGCTTTCTTCTTGAAAGATGATATTCCAGCCGGGCATGGTGGCTCAATCTATAGTCCCAGCACTTGGGAGGCCAATGCGAGAGGATTGCCTGAGCTCAGGAGTTCGAGACCAGCCTGAGCAACTTGGCGAGATCTTGTCTCTACGATAAATCACAAAAAGTAGCTGGGCGTGGAGGCATGTGCCTGTAGTTCCAGCTTTGAAAGGCTGAGACGGAAGGATCACCTAAGCCCAGCAGGTCGAGGCTGCAGTGGCTGTGAGCGTGCCACTGCACTACAGCCTGGGTGACAGAGTGAGACTCTGACTCAAATTTTTTTAAAAAGTCGGGGGGGCAAGGACACAATATCCACATTCTAAAGTATGTAGGGATCAGAAAATTTTTACTATTCCTCTTCAAACTCAGCTACAAGAAGTATCTTCATTAAGAATTACTATTTGGCCAGGCGCAGTGGCTCACACCTGTGATCTCAGCACCTTGGGAGGTCGAGGTGAGAGGATTGCCTGAGCCCATGGGTTCGAGACCAGCCTGTGTAACCTGATGAGACCTCAACTTTACAAAAAATAAATTTTAAAAATTAGCCGGGTGTGGTAGTGCACACCAGTAGTTCTGGCTACTTGGAAGACTGAGACAGAAGGATGGCCTGAGCCCAGCAGGTGGAGGCTGTGGTGGCCATGAGCATTCCAGCCTGGGCGACAGAGTGAGACTACAACTAAGAAAGAAAGAGAGAGAGAGAGAGAGAGAGAGAGAGAAGGAAAGAAAGAAGGAAAGAAGGAAAAAAAAGAAAAATGACATTCCAAAACTTAGCTCCATATCTGACTTATTCTTTATTTTTTATCATAATGTATGAGCTACTTATTAAAGGTAGCAAATGTCTTGTGAGTCTATATTAAATATATAGACTCACCCCTATATCCATTTATTGGTCTTACCCAAGACTGAGCAAATGTCCCTGGTTGTTGGACCCTCACACCTCTCCCTCCCTTCTCTGTCCCTAGAGTTTGCATCTATAATGGTCCTATCTAGACTGTGGTAGCTAAAGCCACATGTGTTGCTCTCAGCAACACAGAACAGACAGGGATGCTCCTTCCCTATCTGCTCCTTACTTTGAGCTGATAGATGTTTCTGAGCATGTCAGTGTGTATTCTGTTCCATCCTCTCCTGTAACATCCACTGCTTTCTTTTTGAGTCAAAGTCTTACTCTATCGCCCAGGCTGGAGTGCAGTGACATGCTCATGGCCACTGCAACCTCAACCTACTGGGCTCAGGCGATCCTTTCACCTCAATCTTCCAAGTAGCCAGAACTACAAGCCTGTGCCACCATGCCTGGCTAATTTTTTGATTTATTGTGGAGAGATGAGGTCTCATCAAGTTGCCCAGGTTGGTCTCGATCCCATGGGCTCAGGCAATCTTTTCACCTCGGCCTCCCAATGTGCTTGGATTATAGGTGTGAGCCACCATAACTGGCTCATCAATTGCTCTTAATACAGGGAATTAGGCCTTGATTCTGTACATCACTTGCCTTGATACCCTTCTCCCATTGAGGATTCTGTTCTACCCTTCCTTATAATCTAGCCACATTTAAAACATGTTGTTAAAAATTAAATATTTTTTTGCCTCTCCAAGCCAAAATTGTCTCTTCCTTCTTTCTAAATGCCAAATGCTTCATGAAGCCACATTTTATCCATGATATTCTCCTATCATATAGACTTAAGTAATTTTCATTAGTTTTTGAAAGACATGGTGTCACGTGAACGTTATATCTATGAACCCCTTTCCCTCTGTAGGTTCCGGGTGTTTCCTATGCAGTTTGATAATAAATATCATTTCAGATCATTAACGTGATGCCAGATATAATTAATTAATTTAATCAGGATTAAATTTATTGATCCTCTACTATGGATTGGACAGTCATCTTGGCACTGCGATAGAAGGATGAACAAAACAGGCAGCACCGTCCCGTGTAGGGAGACAAATGTTACAGAGAGTGAGTGAGATGTATAAAATATGAGGTGGTCTGAAAGGCTACAGTTGGAATGAAAGGGAAGAAGGGGATTTCAACAGTTAAAAAGAAGAGTCCTCCAGGGGGAACTTGTTACAATTTAAAATTGGGAAATCAGGAAATCCCTAGGGGACAAAGTGAAATTTTAGCAGAGACCCCAGGCGTTGGGGAGAGGCAGGTGGACTTCCGAATGAAGTGCAGATGTCTGAGAAGGAGACAGCTTGGCCCAGTCGACCGTTGGGAACAAAAGGTAGAGGTAGTTATGAGCCACACAACTTTAAGTCAATAGTAGTTGTAGGAAGACAAAGAAGGCTGCTTGGCCTTCATTCCCTGAATCCTGAACTGTGACCTTCACCTTCTTCATCAAGGGAAGAGCTGGGACCATTTCTTTGCAGACGCAGACCCACTCTATATTCTCTGAGATGTGTGTTGTATTCCCCAGCTGTGCATTTTCTCTTTGGAGAGATTATGCCCCTGTGCTGCCTGTGTAGACAGCCAGACACTCCTTCTGCGACTGAGACTTGCTCAGAATCTGCGTGGAGTAGATGTGGAAAACCCCAGCCTCTTCTCCTGGACATTTGTTATTGGTGTTGGTGGTCACAGCAGTGTCTGGGCCATCAGATTATTTTGGTCTGGAGGAGGGTGAGTAATCCCACTTGAATTTCAGTTTCTTTCTTTGCAGACCCTGGCAATCCCTGGTTTCTCTGTCACTCTTGGACATTTGGGGCATACACCAGTGACCACTCGATAAGTGTAGCTGTGACTTGAGTTGACATAGTCTCTTTGGATAAGTGTTATGTAATCACAAACTGGAACTCATAGATTCAGCGTAAACATGAGAGGCCCACACTAGACTCCTCCGATGGCTTTGGGGTCATGCCCTGATAGGCCTTTGCAGGACACAGTGGATGAATATTCAATAGTCACTGGGAGTAGGAACAGGAAAAGAGAGGAGAGACAGGAAAATAGTTGCATCACACCCACCTAGATATCAGCCTGACATGAGTTTTGGCAGCGAATGTGAGAAAGACAAGCTCAGGAGATACAAACACCAAATGTTGTATGTACTAGACATGGCTGAAAAACATTGATAATGAGTATACTGTAGTGTGGTGCTCCTGTAATTTTTGTTCTATTCATTAACTTTTTGTTAACAACTCATTCCAATCTAAATTTAAGTTGTTTGAATGAAGCTAATCCACCCTCAGTCTTAAAGGCAGATGTGTGATCTGGGTCTGTTCTAAAAAATGTCAGCACTTCCAGAAACAGCACTGTGATTTTTTTCCTGAGAAGAAGTGATACTATGACATTGTAGACTTCAGGCTGACAATTATTGTTTTCCTAACACAGGACAGTTTTCTTTGCCAGTGAATCCAATCACCATGAGGTTGAGTGAAAACACAGAATAGTAGAAGAATAGATCAACAGCATCATTAGGGTTTTCATATCAATTTGTGTTTGGAGTCATTGTTCATGCCTGATTTTCCTCAAGCTTGGAACTATATTTTGCTTTGAATGTATGATGCAGGATTCTGGTACTTGCGTCCCTGAGTGTCTCAGGTAGGACACATATTAACGTCAAAGAGGCACAAACACAGATAACTTGCTACAAGGACTTTATTTGAGATGAGAAAAGGGAGCTGAGGACAAAGGTACAGGAGCAATGAAAGTTCTCTTCAGGTCTTGAAAGCAGATTGTACACTGTTTTTTGACTCTTCTCCATGTTAGCGGCAGCAGAATGTGTAGCGGGTCCCACCAAAGGAGCAGGTCCCAAGGATGCGTTCCAGAAAATGGCACCGTCCTATTCTACAGTAGCAGACCAAGCCCCTCGTGGAACCTGGGAACACAGAGACAGCAGCAGGCACAGACTGGGTGAGAGGTGGGTGGGGAACAGCATCCCCATGTAGGTCCCTGGTGGGCCCATAGGCTGGGCGTGGAGACCCCATGAAAGCAGCAGCCTGGTCAGCCCGTAAATAGCAACAGGAGACACAACAGTGTCAGCCATTTGCAGGACTAGAGACACATTCTTGCTTCTCACCTTGAGTGGTCCTGCCCATCACACACATCAGAATACACCCCAGGCCCATTTATGTTTCTAAAGCTCCTCTAATGGACAAGGTAGAGTGTATTTCTTCACTTTGGGAGGCCAAGGTGAGTGGACTGCCTGAGCCCACAGGTTTGAGAAGAGCCTGGGCAACTTGATGAGACCTCATCTCTACACTAAAAAAACAAAATAAAATTAGACAAGCGTGGTAGCGTGCGCCTGTAGTTCTGGCTATTTGGAAGGCTGAGGCGGAAGGATCGCCTGAACCCAGCAGGTCGATGCTGGGGTGGCCGTAAGCATGCCACTGCACTCCAGCCTGGGAGATGGAGTGAGACTCCAACTATAAAAAAAAAAGCAACTGTATTTCCTAAAATGGGCTCTAACTACTATGCGGAAGAGTCTCCTTAACATATTTCTACATAAGATAAAATTAATGAATTTCTTGGAATAATTATAGAATCAAAAATTGTTGGGCAAAAATCATCCCTTGGATATCATCTGGCTCTTTCTGCTCATTATCTACAGAGAGAAATTGAGGTCAGGGAGTAGGAGGGCAATCACCTAAAGAAAAAGAGCCAATAGCTGGGACTGATCCCAGAAGTGTCTGGATTTTCCTCTCTGGACTCCACAGCCCTGCAATGTTGGGGTCTCTCACCTGAAGCTCTAAGACCAGAGCTCACGTCCCCTGTGAAGGAGATGGCCATGTCCTGGTCCTCTGCCCCAGGCTGCTCCTGGGCGGAATCCTCGACGGCTCTTGCTTGGAGCGGCTCAGCCTGGGCCTGGAAGGCCACCAGGAGAATGGCAGTGAGGAGGGTGAGGGTCCTCATGGCTGGAGTCACCTGGAGGATGGAGAGCAGGAACCCGAGTGTGTGGATGGAGGAGTCAGCCTCCATTTATAGGTCTGTAGGAGAGGGCTCTGAGACAGATGCTGCAGTGAGAGGAGGTGTGGGTTTGTTTGGGGAGGGCGAGGTTGCCCTTGTGCTTCAGGTCCCTTTGATGCCCCTCTGTCCTTGGGGTTTTCATCATCATGAGTGTCTGTGTGTTTGGTGTCTGTTCTTGGTCCAAGCTGATAGTGATGACGAGGACCCTGCTGTATTTTCCTGTTTCCCATCTGCTTGAATATTTACCTTTCATATTGAAAAAGAGTATAAACAGGGCTTCCATTCAATAAGTTCAGAGAACAAATGCCTCTTATGTTCTGAAGATGGGCCCTGCTCTCTTAGAGGGTCTAGACCCCAGGGTCACATTGGGACCTCAGTAGAGCAGACAGTTAATTCATTGCAGGATTTGAAGGTCAGTCTTCTTCTGGGGTCTTGTGTTGAGAACAAAATGACCTCAAGATAGAATGAGCTCAGTGGATGCTAGATAAAGAGTTGGTCAGACTAATGCCAGGTGGTAATTTATTTCAACATGTAAATGTGATCTGGACACAGAATGTGTAATGTATACCAAGTACTTCTCTGTCCTTTGAGAAACATCCAAACTGTTGAGGTATTCACATTCCTATTCTACGATCTTTGGCTTTTTTTAATTTTTAGAAAATTTTAATTCCTGTATAATGAACAAAATGAAAGGGTAGAAAGAATAGCGTGCTACCCTCTCTGCTCCAGCCTTTCAGTTCTTATTCAGGAAAGCACTATTTAATAATTAGACACAATATTCCGCACTCTGCTTTTTTCACCTTATGCTGTACCTTGAAGATTTCCTATATCAAAACACACAGAACTGTGCCATTATTTCATAGCCTTATACTATTCCAGTGTTGATACATGGAATTGCTTAACTATTTTTGTATTGAACAGGTACTATAGATGGTTACAATTTTGTTGTGGAAGTTTAAAAAAATTATTTTTGTTTGTTTTAAAGATGTGGGGTACAATTCAGGGTTAGGTACACAATTGGCCATTGCAATGAGGAATTCAAACCCAATGATGAATGCCTTACGCTGCTGGGACAGGAGTGCCAGAACTTGGGGTAGTCACATTTCAGTTGCGTGGCTTACTCTTTACTGTTTTAGTTATTTATCTGTGTTTACTACCACATGAGCTACTTATTTAGGGAAGCTAATGTCTTCTGAATCTTCAGGTAATATACAGAATCTACGCATCCTAATAAGAAGTCTGGGGTCTTACTTTAGATTGAGCATGTGTCCCTGGTTGTTGGAGAACCTCACACTTCTCTCTTCCTTCTCTGTCTTTAGAGCTTGCGTCTATCATTGATCAACATAGAGTGGTAGATAAAGCTGCATGTGGTGTTCCCAGAGTGACTTTATCTGCACAGAGTAAACAGGGATGCTCCTTCCTCATCTGCCCTTTCTCTTAAATTGATAGATGCTACTGAGAATGTCAGCTTGAACTCTGACCTATCATTCTCTCTCTTTTTTTTTTTTTGTTTTCTTTTTTGAGTTGGAGTCTCACCCCTGAGTAAAACTGTAACCTCCCCCAGTAACAGGCTTTAGGATTTTATAATTAACATTTTGCTCCGAGGATGAGTTCTTACCTATCTTGCATGACAAACTGTTGGGAGGCTGAGATGAAAGAAATGAATTGTTATAATGACTCCAGCCCTCCTACAGTCTTCCTGTGAACGACACACTCTCAGCTAAATGCCTTTTTTGTTCCCTAAATCCAAGGACATTTAAAGTTCAATGTTTGTGAAACTTTGTTTGACAGAACTTGGGCTACTCTCCCTGCCTAGGTAATCGACTAGCTGGCTGCTGCTAATTGTCATGAACAAATAATTGCCACAACAGCACTTTATCCCCAACCCTGTCATATTTCACAAGAATGCTCCTGTTTCAAGTTTTCGCTAGGAAGACTTATAAGCACCCAGCTTCAAACATTCGGCGCCCAATGCTTTTTCAGTGCTCAGCCCCCTCTTCAATCTTGAGGAGGTGGATTCACCCTTTTCCTCTAATTTACCTTCTAAATAAACTTATTCTAACCTACTCCTTGTGCAATTCTTTGCATCTTTCACTTGGCACCGGATCACACAACCTTACCCCGGCCGGTCTAACCTAACATTTAGAGGCACCACTGGGATATATATAGTATATATTTTCACCTAACAGCAATCATTGTCACTTTCAAGTTTATACAGTCAAAAAATTGCTACTTTGCAGGAAAAACCATCCCCTTCTTTGCCAAAGCATTGGAGTTGTATTGAACAAGTCCAGATCTCACATTTGCCTTTTAGGACCTGGAGTTATGTCAGCTCCGTTGGAGCTCATTTCATTAGGATTGGATGGGTTGTTAAGGAAGCTGTAATGAGAATCGCATAAAGCCCAGGTGCACCCCACTCTGAGAGTCTCTTGACAGGATTTTCCAACCAGGTCTAATGAAATCTGAACTTCATATTATAAAGTTATCTTCACACACACAAGAAGCACACTCAAAATTTCTTGACTACACGTTGAAACGTGAACTCACTTCGGTTGCCTTAAAGCTGCTGAGATCCTCACTCTGCCTGTAAAGGGCAGCTGTGGAAGAGTACTGGGAAAATAAAGTGAGGGAAAACATTTCACCAAGACCTGGTGGCCTTCTTGGTATCACAGGGCACTGAGAATCTGATCCCCAAAACATCCCGCACATCAGTGAGTGAGGCAGGCAAACCAGATCTGGGAAAGAAACCTAACGAGAGTTCCCACGTAGATCCTCAGAGTTATTGACTGCTTTGGCCATGATTCCTCTTGCTGGTGTGTCTCTAGTGCTGCCCACAGAACATACACACCACATTTGGGGTTTGCTTCCTTTCTACCTCGTCTTCCTCCTCCATCCAAAAGGACAAGCTCGCTGCCTAAACCCAGTGTCTCTGTAAGGCCTGGGTGGCTTCTGGGTGGGTATGATGAGACTTTTCCTCATGCCTCCCTTCTTTTTCTCTTAGGCAAATTCTCACTGTTTCTTGAACACTTGTTTAACATGTCCTACAAATGGCCTATGAGAACGTGACCACAAAATTCTGATGAGGTTCCATTGGGAGCTTCTTACGTTTATTATAAATCTAGTTTACTATAAATCTGGATTCCAAAACATGTATCCAGAGATAGAGTATGTCTCTTTAGGCTATGACCATTTTTATCAGGAGGGTCACTGATAACATGCCCCAAAAGGTCTAATAGTGACTGAGAGGTCACAATTTGCAAAGAAAGCCACAGTATTTCAAATGGGATTACTCTTTATACTCCAACGTAGCAATCTGACACATCTGACACGACACTGCTGTGACCACCAACACCACCAACAAACACCCAGACCCCGGGAGAAGGGAGCGGAGATTCTCCACATCCACTCCACGCAGAATCTGAGCAGGTTTCATCCCCAGACTGAGGGTCTGCCTTTGTGAAAAGACAGCACCGGAGTCTAGGTTCCCCACTGAGATTAGGCATGGTTGGGAACCACAACACGCATCTCGGGGAGGACAGAGTGGGTCTGTGTTGACAGAGGAATGGTCCCTACTCTCCCCTAGTATAAAAGGTGAAGGTCACATGTTGGGATTCAGGTTGTGAAGAGCAGGCAGTAATTTTTGGGTTCCTGTGACTGCCACTGACTTGACGTCGTGTGGTCCTTGAACTAACTCTACAGATTTTTTCCTAACTATTGACCGGGCCAGGCTAACTCTGTCTTGGGGCATCTACACTTCACCCAGAAATCCACTTGCCTTCCCAACTCCCAGGGTCTCTGCTTAAATCTCATCTTTGCCCTGAGGTCTTTCCTGGTTTCCCAATTGTAAATTGCCACAAGTTTCTCCTAGCAACCTCCATCCCCTTCTTTGCTGTATTTCTAACTGTAGAATTTCAAACCGCCTCACATTCCATAGATTTCACTTCTTCTCTGTCACATTGGAATCCCTACACTGGAAGGTGCTGCATGTTTTGTTCATCATTCTAGCACAGTGCCTAGATGGCTGTCCAATTCATAGTAGTGGATCAGCATATTAATCCTGATTACATTAATTCGTTATATCCAACATCACTTAATGATATCAAATTTTATGATTAGCACTAAACTGCATAGAAAAATACTGAAACCTACTAATGCAAGGCAGTTCATGTGCCCAGTTCATATGGTAGCATCATTTTTGAAAACTAAATACAATCATTTAAGATTATATCATCAGGAATGTGTGGCTTCATGAAGGATTAGCACTTTAGGAAGAGATCATTTTGTCTTGGAGTGATAAGTAATGACTTCATGGTGAATCTTACAATGGAACAGAAAGATGTTTACCATAAGAAAGGATTGAAATAAAGGGTAGAGCAGAATGTTCAGGGAAGAGTGGTGCCAAGGCAGAAGATGTGTGGAATCAGGGTCTAACTCTACCGTGTGAAGAAGAATCGATGGAGCCCGCGGGTTCGAGACCCGCCTGGGCAACTTGGTGAGACCTCATCTCTACAATAAATCAAAAAAAAAAAAATTAGCCGGCTGTGGTATCGCACGCCTGTATTTCCAGCTACTTAGAAGGCTGAGGCGGAAGGATCGCCGGAGCCCACCAAGTTGAGGCTGCGGTGGCTGGGAGCGGCCACTGCACTCCAGTTTGGGTGACAGAGTGAGACTCCAACTCAAAAAAGAAAACAAAAAAAAAAAGAGAGAGAATGATAGGTCAGAGTTCAAGCTGACATTCTCAGTAGCATCTATCAATTTAAGAGAAAGGGCAGATGA
>CAUYQG010056702.1:0-13807 GCA_963574415.1 Tarsius wallacei | reverse complement strand
ACTCATCATCAGGGAAATGCAAATTAAAACCACCACGAAATGCCACCTTACACCAGTCAGAATGGCCGTTAGTTTAAAAATAAAAAAACAATAGATGTTGGTGTGGATGTGGTGAAAAGAAAACACATTTGCTGTTGGGGGGAGTGCAAATTAGTACAACCTCTATGAAAATGGGTCTGGAGATTTCTCAAAGAACTAAAAATAGATCTAACATTTGATTCAGCAATCCCACTACCAGGTATCTACCCAAAGGAACAGAGGCCATTATACAAAAAGACACCTGCACCCACATGTTCATTGCAGCACAGTTCACAGTAGCAAAGATGTGGAATCAACCTAAATGCCCATCAACTGATCAGTGAATAATGAAAATGACACACACACACACACACACACACACACATCATGGAATACTAGTCAGTCTTCCAAAAAAATGAAATAATGTCTTTTGCAGCAACTTGGATGGAATTGGAGAATGCCATCCTAAGTAAACTAACACAGGGACAGGAAACCCAACACCACATGTTCTCACTTGCAAGTAGGAGCAAAACCAAGGATCTGAAAGACATAGAAAAAGGCATAGTGAACACTGGAAACTCAGGAAGGGGAGGGTGGGATGGGATGAAAAAAAAAAATCACCTGTCGGGTTCAATGTGCACAGGTAGGAGTGATGGGTATACTTAAAGCCCTGACCTCTTTGCCATTATACAATGCAGCCAGGTCACCAAAAACTATGTCTATCCCCTAAAGCTATTGAAATAATAATAATAAAAATCGCTTTCTTCAAGTGCAGTGTTCTAACCTGTTTATGGTTGTGTTCCTCTTTGTGTTGTGACCCATCACTTTCATTCTTCCTGGGTTTAATCCTCATCCCATCTCTCATTCAAGGACCTGGCATCCTAGGAAACTGAAGGGCATAGTGTGAGCCACCTTAGCTCAGGACCTGATCTGAATGATTGTCACTCTTGGCCATGCCGGCTACTTCTCCTGACATTTGTGTTTTGCATTTGGCTGCTTTCCTGCTGGTGAGAGAATGAGCCGGCACCATCATGGCTCTCTCACCATCCCATCCTCACCATCAGGCACTTTAATCATATATGGCGCACACACGCATTTAAAGAAATACACTATTATGCAAATATCTCAAATATTGGATAAATAGATATTGGACAAATCAGTACTTTATTAGTTATATTAGAAAAAGCTTCTTCAGTCCAAAAAAATGGAATTAAAATAGAAAGAAATTCACTTTCTTTGAATTTATATCAAGGTTTACATATTTACAAATTTTGGGGAGAAGAAAGCTAAACGAATTTTTTTCTTTTTTTTTTTTTTTTTTGAATCGGAGTCTCACTCATCACCCAGGCTGGAGTGCAGTGGCACGCTCACGGCCACCCCAGCATCAACCTGCTGGGCTCCGGCGATCCTTCTGCCTCAGCCTTCCAAGTAGTCGGAACTACAGGCATGTACTACCACGCCCAGCTAATTTTTTTGATTTATTGTAGAGGTGAGGTCTCACCAAGTTGTCCAGGCTGGTCTCAAGCCTACGGACTCAGGCCATTCACTCGCCTTGGCCTCCCAAAGTGCTGGGATGACAGGCTGAGCCACCAAGTCTAGCCGCTAGATGAATTTTCATATGGTACAAGGCTCAAGAGGTCCCCTATTTTATTATTTATTTATAGTTAATATTTACATTGCAGGGCCATAAACCCTGCCTATCAGCTTTTTAAAATTTGCTTTGTTCTTCACTGAGTTTTGTGGTTCTGCCTCTTCTGACTGTTTTCTCGGTGTGTGTTTTGGACATTTCACACAGATGGACTCTGTTTGGAATCCAGCAAAACTGAGAAAGTCCAGCAGTCAGATACCCCAGACAGTCTCAACTTCATTCTGTTTTAAACCTTTGAATATGTTTGGTTCTGCCTCTCCTCTCCCTGAAGCAGCAAAAATAAGCAAGGGTGACCTTTACTGTTCTGCTTAAACAGAACCTGTTTCCTCTGATCCTCCTCTGAGGACTTACTGGACGTCCCACCACGAGTCCTATGATCTCTGTTCCTGGATTTTCCCCCTCCCGTCCTCCTGGGCTTGCCTTCTCATATACACGGAGTTCATGCTTAAGAAAAAAGTTGAATTAATTCTTGTTTCTCTGAAGCAGCGTGGCATATTCTATTAACAAGTCGAGCTCTGATGATAACTAATATAGATCCTAGGAAAACTCAGAAACTCACTCTCTGCATGCCGGTAAGAGGACGTACACAGTCCTGTGTTGCTTAATGATGGGAATATGTTCTGAGACATGCCTTATTAAGCGATGTGATCAGTGTGAGGACATCTTAGAGTGTGCTCACCAAACCTAGATGGTATTACTACTGCACGTTTAGACTATAGGGGACAGCCTATTGCAACTGTGCTACAACTTATGCAGCACGTTACTATACTGAATATTGCAGGCAAATGTAACACAATGGCAAGTATTTGTGTATCTAAACATGTCTAAACCTAGAAAAGGAACAGTAAAAACACGGTATTATAATCTTACGGGACCACCATTATAAATGCAGTCCATTGTTGACCCCCCCAAAAATTGTTATGCAGCTCTACACGGTAATAGAAAAAAATGAGTAGTGTTACAATGGCTCAAAAGAAAGGAAGTAGATGACTCAGAATTTTTAATTCCGTTTAGTTCGTGATGAAGCACCTACAAACCGCTCTGGAACACATTTACCTTTTCCGTTCCTGTTCCCACGTCCGAAAATAAAGTTATAATATGATAATTACCAGTCATTGAGCAATTGGAGTATGCAGGAACTATATGTACTAGACAGCTTCTTGCCCTAATATTTTAAGAAACTTGCCTGAGTTTGTCAGACAGCTGAGTAGAAGACCCGAGAGTTCTAATCAGGGCTGCTCGAGTCCTAAGCCTGTGATCTAGGGTACACGGCCACTCTGTACCTCTTTGCCCTAATCCAAGGGATGGGCTGGTTAAGATATGTGTGAACAGGGTTGTGAGCACTGAAACTCTTCCCATTAGCAACAGATGAGTGATGCAATGGGACATTGTATTATGTAAAGAGAGGACAGGAGAGGAAGATAGAAAAGGGAAAAGAGGAATCATTTTCATTCCTCACCCCGCCCTTTACCACTCAACTGCTTCCTCGACTATTCACTGGGGCTTGGTTTTATTTTATTTTTTTTAATTTTTTATTTTTATTTGGCGTCTCACTCCGTCGCCCAGACTGGAGTGCAGTGGCCGCTCCCGGCCCCCGCAGCCTCGACCTGCTGGGCTCCGGCGATCCTTCCACCTCAGCCTTCCGAGGAGCCGGAACTACAGGCGCGCGCTGCCACGCCCGGCGAATTTTTTGATTTATTGTAGAAATGAGGTTTCGCCTGCCCAGGCGGGTCTCGAACCCGCGGGCTCAGGCAATCCACTCACCTCAGCCTCCCAAGGCGCGGGATTACAGGCTGAGCCACCGAGCCCGGCTTGGGGCTTGGTTTTAAAGGTTACTTTGGACTTCAAACACCTATTAGAAGAGATACATATTTTAGTGCTTCTCAATTCTTATCTGTGGTAAAGTTTTTAGCAATCTCAGTTAAAAAAGAAAGACATAATTGTGTTTGTCTGTTTTGCGTTGCTGTAGAGAAACACCTGTGGGCTATTCAGAAAGCATGGCGCTGGCTGGGCTTCTGGTGAGGACCTTGGGAAACATCCAGTCGTGGAAGAAAGAAGAGAGAGCAGGCATGAGGCATGGTGAGGGAGGAACCAGAGGGAGGGCAAGAGACGTCAGGCTCTCTAAACACCCAGCTCTCACGTGAACTAATAGGGTGAGCACTCACGGGTGACCACAGGAGAAGGCCTCAAGCCATTCATGAAGAACCACCCCTACAACCCAACACCTCTCACTAGGCTCCACCCTCCTCCACCGGGGATCACATTTCACATGAGATCTGGGAGAACACAGGCCCAAACGCCATCAACTACCTAATGACTTTTACTTAAAACTACAAGTATTAAATTCAGTAATAGCCTATATTCCGAAACACGTCTATACTGCGATTTTCAAAATCATTGCATGAAAAATGTTAAAGAAGTCGTTTTTAGCTTTTGTTTTGTTTTGGCTGGGCGGAAATACTCTTTGAAAGGCTCATGTTTGTCACCACAATTCTAATTGATATAAGGTTGGAAGAGGAGGACTCCAGGAAGATAAATCTAGAATGCATGTATAGAAATGGAAAGACAGGCCAGACATGGTGGCTCATGCCTGCAATCCCAGCATTTTAGGAGGCCAAGGCAGGAGGATTGCTTGAGCCCAGGAGTTCAAGACCAGACTGGAAAAAATATCAAGATCCCACTTCTACCCCCCCCCCAAAAAAATGTAGCTGGGCACAGCAGCGCACATCTGTAATCCCAGCACATTAGGAGGTGGAGGCGAGAGAATTGCCTGAGTCTAGGGGTTTGAGACCACCCTGGGCAACTTTGCAAGATCTCGTCTCTACAATAAATAAATAAAAAATTAGCCGGGCTTGGTGGCATGCACCTGGAGTTCCAGCTACCTGGAAAGCTGAGGCGGAAGGATCCCCTGAGCCCAGGAGGTCGAGGCTGCAGTGGCCATGTGCGTGCCACTGCACTCCAGGGCAACAGAGTGAGACTTCAACTCAAAAAAAAAAGTAGGAATGTAAAGATAGAAATATAGGAGTTGAAGAAATGATTAAGAAATTATTGCAGTATTGCAGTCATCCATCTGGGTCACGAGCCTGGAGTGAGATGATGACAATGGGGGTAGAGAGAAGGTTTGGGACGTAAGGCAGATTTCAGAGAAAAAGCCACAAGGACTTGGTGCCATAGGAAATAGAAGAAAAGAATTACTAAAGGTGTATCGTGAGGGTATAATTAGCTACAAACAACTGCCTTGAAATGAACTCCATGTGTTCAATTCAGTGAGACTTTCACATCCCCACGATGAAACTGTCGGACGTGTAGCCCCACTGGGAGTGAGCGGTGTTCTAGCAGATTAATGGCTGAGGGAAGCACTTCCAGACTCATAATAGGTGCTTAGTAACTGTTATTCACGCCCAGCTATATAATTCTCTTTAGCCCTCAGAACTGTCTGAATGTAGGTAGAGTTAGTCTACTTTGAAATGCAAAAGCTGATATTCGGAGCTACTAATTCCACATCACTCCAGACTGGTACAACAGACGACTAAAACCAGGCCAGAGAGCATCTGAGAGGACAAAGACATCCACCCTTCATCAGAGCACGACTTCAAGCCTCATGTGCATAAGACACTGGAGTAACAGAAGAGACAGAAATGGGACCCTCTCGTGGCCTCATTGGTGAGAATATTCTGCAGTTAATTTAATGAGAGCCAGTTGGCAAATGTGCCCTTGGACCCGGGGAGCTCAGTGCCTGGCCCCAGACAGTGCAAAAACTCTGGAGTATGAACTCACCGCTGCTGATGTGCTATGTGGGAAGAAACATCGATTTTTTTTTGTTTTATAATCTGCAACGTGAGCTCACCAGATTTATATTACACAGAAGCTTCACAGAAAACTCATTGAGAGAGTTGAGTTTTATGAGACTATAAATTTTCAAAGCAGCTATATAAAAAATTTGCCAATGGTCTTTTAATTAAAAATGATCATTAATCTTGTTCTGTATTTGTTGAACAAAATCAGGTATATTTAATTATGATTGAATCGTGCAGACACTTAATCTCATGAAAAGTAAGAGTGGAGGGATTCTGACCGAGCCTTTGTCTCCCACACCTGTGCACAGAGCTGGGTCACCCCCGTAGCTTTGTCCTGGTCTCCGGGACCCACACGTGTCGCGTGTCTTCACTTCAGTCTCTGTCGCCTTGTGACCTGCGGGTCCTGGGAGTCCTTGGGGAGGACGCCGGGACACCCAGAAGACGGGAGATGACACATCACTGTACTTGAGGGGAAAGGCAGACATGATTCCTGTCCACTTGTGAAGGAAGAAAACTATCCCAAGGGACAAGGTGAAATCACCTCAGGAGACGGAAGAAGAATCCACAAATCAAGAGAACCTCAGGCACACAGGAGAGCACGTGCGGGAGCTCCTGAGAGAGTGGGGCTGTTGACATTCAAGGATGAGGCCATAGAATTCTCTTCTGAGGAGTGGGAATTCCTGGACCCCACTCAGTGGAGATTGTACAGGAATGTGATGTTAGAGAACCACAGAAACCTGGTTTTTCTAGGTCTTGCTGTCTCTAAGCCAGACCTGGTCACGTGTCTGAAGCAAAGCAAAGAGCCCTGGGATGTGAAGAGACACAGCACGTTAGCCAAACCTCCAGATATTAACAAGTCATCGGGTATATCGTTTGAAAATATCTTGTCTGGGATGATGGACATGGCCTGGTGCGGTGGCTCCTGCCTATAATCCCAGCACTTTGGGAGGCCGAGGTGAGAGGATCGCCTGAGCACACGTGTTCAAGACCAGCCTGGGTAACTTGGCGAGACCTCATCTCTACAATACGTCAAAACATTAGCCGGGTGTGGTGGCACATACCTGTAGGTTCAGCTACTTGGAAGGCTGGGGATGAAGGACTGCCTGAGCCCAGCGGGTCAAGGCTGGGGTGGCCATGAGTGTGCCACTGCATGCCAACCTGGGTGACGGAGTGAGACTTCAACTCGAAAAAAAATTAAAAAATCAAAGACACAGTGGTGGAAGAAAAGCTTTGACCTGGCTGTGTCTTACTGGAGACTGAAGTTCACACATGTGCAGAGACTTTGTCTTCCAGTGTGTTTGCTTCCTGCCAGTCTTCCTTCTCACCCATGTCAGGGAGAGATGACCAAGCCCTCCTGAGTGTTCAGAGTCTAGGGGTCAATGTCCATGCACGGTAAGTCCTTTATTATAAATGAGCTCTGATAAAAGAGTAACCGTTATTATATGCAATGGAAGGCCCGTCACATAGTAAGTCAGTGATAGATAATGTTCTAAAAACTAGATGATTCTGCCATTAATCTTTTAAGAAGCACAGAATTCTGCTATATTTAAATAAAATGGGATGACTACTATTTCTAAATATTTTAAAATTTCACGTGGCCAATGACACGGTTTCTGGAGTTCAGTGTCCACCGTAATTCAATACTCCCTCATCATGCCCCTCACTCTATCACTTCCATTATATCTTCATACAGAAGAATGACTTTTTCTTCTTAAAATATGCTTCTTGGAAGTTGCTATTCATAATCAAATCTCTCAACTATTTTTTTGTTTAGAAAATATTTAATTTTTCTCTATTCTTTAAAGATATCCAATTCTAGCTTTAATAATATTTTATATCACCATTGTTAATACTCATTTCTCTGTTTTCTGGGAAAATAAAAGTTCATTTGGAAAGAAAAGTAAGAGTGTAAATTTCTTGCTACTCAGATCTACCAACAGATAAAATGATTAAGAACAGCCACCAAGCCCGGGCTCGGTGGCTCAGCCTGTAATCCCGTGCCTTTGGGAAGCTGAGGTGAGTGGATTGCCTGAGTCCGTGGGTTCAAGACCCACCTGGACAAGCAAGACCTCATCTCCACAATAAATCAAAAATCAGCCGGGCGTGGTAGCACATGCCTGTAGTTCCAGCTCCTTGGAAGGCTGAGGCGGAAGGATCGCCGGAGCCCAGCAGGCCGAGGCTGTGGTGGCCGGGAGCGGCCACTGCACTCCAGTCTGGGCGACGGAGTGACACTCCAACTCACAAAAAAAAAAAAGAACAGCCACCATTCAAATTTTAAATATTTAATCTAAAACTAGTTTTAAAAGGAGATATTTGTCAAAAGATACAAAATTTCAGTTATATAGGAGGAATAATTTCAGGAGATTTATCATGCAACATCGTGACTTTAGTTAATGACAATGTAAGGAATCCTTGCAAATGGCTCAGCATGTAGGTTTTGGGTGTTCTCACTCCCCCAGAAAATTAAGCATGTGAGTAATCCATATGTTAATTAGGTCATTTTAGCCATCAACAATGTGTACATATTTCAGAATAACACGTTGTACACAATAAGTAAATATTATTTGGCAATTAAATAAGTAAATAAAATATTCAAAAGACACTGAATCCATATATGTTTAAGTGCAGTCAGAGCTTGGCTCCCTCTCTGCTTCTCTTAAATACATGGCACTTGCTTGGTGGCCTAGACTACTCTCCCCGGGACGTCCTCGGGATGTCCACGTGACCCCCGGCAGTGCCTCTTTCCAGCACACACACCCCACCTCCCTAAACCTACTCTCCATCCCACCCTACGCACACATACCCGAGGCAGGCGCCATGCCGGTGCCCAGCACGCTCGCCCTTGAATCTTTTCTTACCCTTGCCCTTACTTGCCCGTATGGGGAGGCCAAGGACCGGTCAACCGTTCCAGCTGCAGTCCCCGTTCTTTGAGAAAGCCGGATCCAGCTCATGAGAAGCACTCCCTGGAGGCTGGGGGCAGAGGGTGGAGGAGCAAAGGAGAAACCAGAGTATTTTCCACTCTCTCTCGTGGTACCTACAGCTCCTTCTGTAGCAGCAGGGCTGGCCTCTCTGCGTGTGACTTCTGACCCTACTCCACGTGCCCAGCGAGAATCCATCTTTCACCGGATGACCTGGTCACAGCAGACTGTTCCCTTCTCCCTCCAGCCTCAGGGAGGCCGTGGCTTCCTGCTCTGCTAATCTCTGGGATAACTCTTCCGCTTCCGGTGGTCTTGGTAGACTTTCTACCACTCGTGTAACTAATTGTGAGTGGTGGGCTTCCCGGTTCAAATCCTCCAAGTGGTTGTTTATCTGATCGGACACCTACTGATGCCGTGCTCAAAAAAATGGGAGCTTTTCACTGTGTGCCAGACACCATGTTTTTTTATATTCAACTTTTAACTTAATCCTCACGATCATCAAAGGGGCAGGTTTTGCATGCCTATGCTATAGGAAAGTGCTTCACCTCTCTAAGCTTCAAAGTCACACAGTGACAAAGTCTGGATTGGAAGTAAGGGCTAATTACTTTTTGCTCATTTTCACTTGTTGATTCATCCACTCAATTAGAGCATGCGGTCTTCAGAGTCTCCTTTTGCACAGTTGGGAACGGTATGGGTAAAAACTCAATAATCCAGGTTAACTCATGTATTCGTTCTCCAAGAAACATCCAGCCACAGGGCACCTGGTCTTTAATAGCAAGCTTTAAACTTGGATGGATTTAGAATTGATCATACTCAGTGATCTATCACAGAGACAAAGAACTGAATACCACACGTTCTCACTCATCAGCAAACCCTGAACATTTACCATCATACTATGAGAAAGGAATTGGCAGTAGTGGAATACTGCTGGGGTGGAGATAGGGACACGAAATCCATAAGAATACCTGATCTCAAATCAGGCAAAGTGGGGACCAAAGGGAGGCCCAGATTTTACCTGTACGGTGTCCACGTGTATACCTAATCCTGAATTGTATACCTCACATCTTTAAAATATTTAAAATAAAAAAATTTTTTTTAATGTCAAGCTTTAGCTAGTCCCTTGTTTTCTCCCATCCATTTTCTCTCATCGCATTTGACCCAGGAAGACATCGCGGAGGAGACGATTCCCAGGAGTGCGGAAATGTTCGATCCTAGGAGAGTGTGGCCACCAAGGTTCACACCAAGTGGCCAGGCCTCAAGGCTCAAGAAAGAAAACAAAGGTTGATTCAGGCGGGCAGAGCAGAGACAGAAGTAGTAACCGCATGCCAGGGACCTGCCCTGGATAATATCTTTCTGAGATAAACCGTGGAATGCTCAAAATAGGGCTGAGTCCAGAGACACAGAGCTTGGTAGGAATGAGAGGGGAATGCAGGTCCCAGCCAACTGGCTTGGGGACAGTGCAAAAGACTGGGGAAACCAGACTCCACGGAGAGGCCATTTGTTAGTGTTACTAACACACTGAAGAACTTAACCCTTGCCGATATTTGAGCCCGTAGGTATGAAAGCTCTAGAACAACCTTTCCCACTACGGGTGAGGTGATGTCATGTCCGGCTCAGGCCCATTGCGCTGTGACGACAGCTCGCATGGCAGCTGCCCTGTAACCAGGACCGAGGGTGGCGACTGACAGACTCAACTCTACTAGGAACTCTATGGACGTCTAGATTTCCTTTCTTTTGCAAGGGAAATGTGGTCATTTCGCCAGAGATCTCACAGTTATTGGTGTCCCCTAAATTGTCACACAGTAGGAGGTTTGGCCTGGGAGATTGCTGGAGGTGTTGAAACTCCAGCTTCCAACTCCTTCTTTCCAAGAGTTATCTGTTCTTTCTCTGCCTAGCATTTCCTTCCTCTGCTTGTATTCCTCCCATCAAGAACATTAGCCCTTCCCTATTCAAGAAAGAAAGGAAAGAACTTAGAGGCACCAGTCTCACACAGACCAGTAAGGAAAGAATCTGAAGCAGGGAGAGATCCGTAGACTCAAATTCAGCGGCAAGGTTTTGTAAGGGAACGTCCCATTGGATTTGGCCAGAAGTGAGTTATTGGACACCCTTGCCAGATTTAAAGCCTGTTAAGAGCAGAAAGCAGATTAAAGTGGATAGGTGGGAAAAACCAAGGATACACTCCTTTGCAAAGAAACTCGGCTGAAAGAATAGAGAAGTCGGGTGTTAGAGGATGCATCAGGTTAGTTAACGGAATAAGTCATGGCAGAATGACGCGTGGGTTCAGGAAGAATTAGGAGGCTCGCATGAAGGAAGAACAAAGGAGGTAAGAGACCAGGATGGGTGCAGGAAAGAGTTCAGTAGAGTGGTGAAGGCGGTGGGAAAAGGTCATGACTAGGTGCCCGCTAAAGGCTTTTCCCTACATTTATGTCCTGTTATGGGTTCCGATGCAGATTTTAGAAACAGTATTTTTGCAGGCCAACACCTCTGTTTTCTCTCAGATCCACTTCTTGCCCTTTCTTTACTATGCCCTGTGTTATAGGAAGCCACACTCTCTAGGACATTTCTTCGGGTAAGTTTGGGTCGTTGGTGGCAAGTGTGGAAAATTGGAAGGGAGAAGCCAGGGTACTCCATTTTCATCCTTCTTTTCTTCCTGCTTCCTGCGGTGTCTAGCAGCAGTTACACCTTCACTGTGGCCCAGGATCTTAACAAGCTGTATGCCCCACTCCCATCTAGCCAACCCACCCTTCTGCTCACACCTTCTAATTAGCCTTGGTGTCTGGGGCGTGACATCGCTCTTTCTATTGTCTTCCTGCTAGTGCTAAATCTCTAGGTCACCTCATATTGGCTTTTGTCATTTCTGCCCCTTTATAACCAACTTCTTGCATTAAATTAGGAAAAACTAGAAAAAATGATCTTTTCCCAATTAGACTCTGAATGAGAAAGCATCTATTTCTCTGAATAATTTATGTGACCACTTGTAAGGTGCGATTCCAGGGTCTAGGAGGATTAACCTCAACTATATGTCTTCTTGGCAGGAGTGGTGGCTCGTGCCTGTCATCCTGGTACTTTGAGAGGCCGGGGTGGGAGAATCGCTTGAGCCCAGGAGTTGGAGATTAGCCTGAGCAAGATAACAAGACCTCGTCTCTACAAAAAAAAAAAAGAAAGAAAGAAAAGAAAAAAATAGCAGGCTATGGTGGTGCACACCTGTAGTCCCAGCTACTCAGGAGGCTAAGGTGGAAGGAAGGATCACCCGAACCTAGGAGGTCAAGCCACTGCATTGTAGCCTGGGCAACAAAGTAAGACCCCAACGCCCCCCCAAAAAGTCTTCTTTCTGAGAAACATACTTAGCTACAATCAGACTTTTCCAAAACATAGACCACCAACTATGATAATGTTTTCCTTTTTCAGAATCACTACAGATGATAAATGTTATGACATAGTATACAAGTTTTTTCTAGCATACCTAAAGTTTTATTTTATTTTTAATTGACACATAATAATTGTACATATTTATGGGGCACAATGCACTGTTTTGATATATGTATTTTTTCAATTATTGAAGATAATTAACCAGCCATTCCACAGAAGTGTATAGAGTACTATTTCTAGCGAGATTTCTAATCCATACATAAGGAAACTCTAAAATTTTATTTTGCATTGTTCTAAATGTGCCACAAAAAACTTCCTCACCCTGTAGCTAGTATTACTACACACACACATACAAAAACAAAAACATTCTTTATATGGTTACATAATAAATAACAGTGCTGTTTGTCTCTTAGAAGCTGGTGTAAGAATTCCTTATACAGCAAACTCAGTCTCTGTTGGCAAACTGCTTATAAGTTTCTTGAGCTAGGAAACAGGTCCTCCAAAAAGAGCTAAGAGGTTTCAAATCCTAAGGGAAATCCGGGAAGAAGAAAGCTAGCATCAATGAGGTACCAGTGAAGAGGAGAGAAAACACTCTAGCCCCAGGGTCCTGCGCAAGAAAGAACTTGAAGAAAAGTCCATTGTTATGTTTCTTTTTCCAAACGTTGGCTGTGGAATGAGGGCCTCAGAAAATTGTATGCGCTTTATTCATGTTTTTAGGTGAGTGGATTCAAAGAGGCCAATAGAAGGAAACTGGTCAATGGAGGGACAGTTTTTAAGAGAAACATGTGTCTGAACTTGCACGCATGCGTGGGTCACCTTGTGTCCTTCCAGACGTGAAGACATGGAAGACCGCCCTCATTTCTTCACTTGGTCATCTCCTGTCCTGGGGTGCCGTGTGGACACATGTGGACCGAGCATGCTTGACATTCACACGCTTCTGGAGCTGGAACATGAGAATGTCGGACTAAAATGTTTTCAAGTCAAGTTCAATGTTATGGCTTGAAGTTTTACGGCGAGACTGAGCTTCTGTCTGGTTCACACAGATGAGAGAAATCAGGAAGTGGGAGCAAGGTCACAGAAAGGAATGATGGGAAATGTTAGCACAGGTCACTTTTCCCATGGCCTGCCTGTGACAAAAACAAACCCCCCAAGAAAGGTTTCCGAAGAGCACATTCTCTTGGAATTTTCTGGGCAACCACAAGTTGACCTAAGTGTCCCGGATTCCCTTCCCGGGCACCCAACCCGCTCTCCAATGACATGTATTTCTCTCATCCAAAATGCTCACCCTCTGTGCGTCAGAGTTCACCTGCATGCATGGGGACACAGAACCTTCTGAGAAACGCCACCGGACGTGGCGCTCTGCTTTGAAACCTCGGAGGCACTGGCCAGTGCCCCGAGGTGGTCAGGCCCTGGGAGCCTGACTCATGCCTACTAAAATACCAGTGGAAAACAACTGTCACAGTAACAAGAGATGTAGGTCAAGCACATTCTCCTCCAGTGGCAACCACAGGAAGTTGCTGAGAAGCCATGAAAAGTACCTGCCTCAGAGACCAGAGATAGCTGAAAACCTTCTTGTGAACACACTGTTCCCTGCAGGTGGACCTACACGTGATTAGAGAGGTTCCCTTGTGAACCTGGACCCAGAACAAGGGGAGGGAGGACTCCAGTGTGGTCTGAAGGTTTCTTCTCAGAAGGCTCTGGCATCCTTCATCAGAGAAGGTCCTTTGCTGAGACAGAAGGAAGGGAGATGTCACACACTTGTCCCCAGCAGTGAGGACTCGAGCATCGACCAGGTAGTGCTAGGTCCCGAAGAGAGCCCTCTGTTTGATTCACGTGGACTAGAAACCATCCCTCCCCATCCTCGCACCCCGTGGGCAGCAGCGTGGGCATGTGATACACTGAGTGGGCACTGATGTGCCAGTGAAGCAGAAAGCGATCGTGTGAACCCTCATCCCCACAGACTAGTCTTACTTTGCGGTATTTCTCAGTACACCACGCTTCATGGGGGCCACCAAGTCACGAATATTGCTCTGTAATCACAATCTTCAGATTACAGC